>JASCZW010002905.1:0-242500 GCA_034211315.2 Aedes japonicus | reverse complement strand
TGATCATTCCAGTTTTACCAAGCGACACGATCGGTCGTGTTTTTCGCTCGCGCTGTGATAAGTTTTTTCGGTTTTCTCGCTCTCTCGTTTCGGTGCGTGGTGCACTGTCTGCTGTCGCGTTGTGTGATACACAGCCCAACCCCGAAATGGGGAAGCCGCCGCGTGTTGATGTCGGCACAAGTTCGACTGGGAAACGTTCCCGATTAAATTCACCCGATGATGTGCTGTCATCCAAAAAGCTGCTAGCTAACAATCGGTACGCCGTTCTGGAGAACGGCGATACACCGAAAATAGATAAGAAGGAGAAATTGCCGCCGCTGTTTGTGAAGGGATTCCCAGAAGGATTACTGGATTGGGTGTACCACTACATCAACAAGGGCCTACGGTGCACAATTTAGCTCTGCTAGCAGGGCTATATACTGATGGTTTCGGCGCTTCCCCATTACAACGCTGTCAAGAAAATCTTGAAGCAGATGAACGTGCAGTACTACACGCACGACATCGAAGCCGACAAACCCTTCAAGGTGGTTCTGCGTGGCCTTCCGGAGAAGAAGACGGAGGAACTGGTCGACGAGCTAAAGGCCAATGGACTGAAACCGGTGCAAATCAACAAAATGCGTCGGCATGACATCTCGAGAAGCTATCGGGATCAGCTTTACCAGGTGCACTTCGAGAAGAACTCGACGTGCATGAAGGACCTTCAAAACGTCAGAGCGTTGTTCCACATCGTCGTGAAGTGGGACCGGTATCAACCGATTCACCGCGACGTCACTCAGTGCCAGAACTGCCTGATGTTCGGGCATGGCACCAAAAATTGCCACATGGCGAAGCGCTGCGTCGATTGCGGCAAACACCACGAAGCCGATGCTTGTGAGCGGATGGAGGATGCTGAGCCAGTGTGTGCCAACTGCGGTGCGGCGCACAAAGCTACCAGCAAGGAATGCCCGAAGCGGGCCGAATGCATTGCAATTCAAAAAAAATCATCAGCCAACAACCAACCCGGCCATCGACAACGATCTGGTCCGCCTCCGGCCCTCACGACCGAGAACTTTCCCGCTCTCCCAACACGACAAGTGCCACCAAACCGTCCGGTTCCCAGTCGGCCTTCGGTTCAACATCGGTTCGCAGCTGCTGCAACCCAACCATCCCAAAGCGATCTTCCAGGACCGTCGTACCCCGGTGCAACATCTGGCACGATCGATGACTCGATGCTATCAACGGACGAAGTCGTTGCAATCCTGACCCAGGCCATCATCATCAAGCGATCTTGCAGAACACGTGGAGAACAAATTCAGGCGATGATTGCGTTCCTCAATGGACCGTGAAATCGTTAATATCGCAAATTGGAACGCTTGCTCGCTGAAGAGCAAGAACATCGAGTTGATCAACTTCCTCAACGAGCGGTCCATTGACATCGCAATCATCACCGAGACGCATCTCAAGCCTGAGATCAACGTGTTCCTGCCAGATTTCCGTTTGATCAGACTCGATCGAACCAGTTCCGCCGGAGGGGGTGTCGCCATCGCCCTGCGTACCAACATCAACTGCCAGATGCTTCCGAGTCTGCAGCTCCAATTCATCGAAGCCATCGGAGGCAAGGTCGAATCCACCGTCGGCCCTATCACCATCATCGCGGCCTACTGTCCCAGACAAGCAAGCACAAACAACGGGACAGATAGGATCTTGAGGATAGGAAACGACATCATCAAGCTCACTCGGAGGCATGGGCATTTCATTATTGCCGGTGACCTGAACGCAAAACATGAAACCTGGGGAAACGCACGACGGAACAAGAACGGCTCCATCCTACACGAAGAAGAGGGCCACTACACCATTCTGGGCCCGGATACTCCCACCCGGTTGAGCAGATCCGGGGTCCACGCAACGATAGACATCTTCCTCACCAACATGGGGAACAACATCGGCCAGCCGATGGCTCACCAGGAGCTCAGCTCAGACCACTATCCGGTGGTGGCTGAAGTTGGGTCCTGCGTCAACCGGCATTCCGTAACCAGGCGAAACTACCATCGCGCCAACTGGATCCAGTTCCGTCATCAGGTCGACAACACGGTCGATTACGATAGACGCCCCGAATCAACCGACGACATCGATCGGCAACTGCAGTCGATCGAGCAGGCGATCTCCCAGGCCCGGGAGCACCACATTCTGGAAGTAACACAGGTGAGCAACTCTTTACCTATTGATAGTCTCACTAAAAACTTGATCCGTCTTCGAAACACCACTCGCAGACAGTATCAACGTACTGGTCTGCCTGCGTTAAAATCAGAGTGCAATCGTTTGAACAAGATCATTAAGACCAGAATGGTGGATCTCAGAAACAATAATTTTGCTAACAAAATCCGCGCCCTCCCAGATTGTGCTAAGCCGTTCTGGAAATTAACAAAAATTTTAAAAACCAAGCCTAGGCCCATTCCACCGTTGATCCCACTAGACAACAATGACTCTAAGGATCGTTTGATTACTCCCGCTGAGAAGGCTGCTGAGATAGGTCGACATTTTGTCACACAATCTTGGACAGAACATCGTCAGTCCTCACGAAGCTGCCGTTAACGAGCATGCGAATAACATCCATCTATTTCCCAATGATTTTTCGGAGGAAATAGAAATCACAGCTGACGAACTGTCGACCTATATCAAAACATCGAAGAACATGAAGGCCCCAGGTTTCGACAAAATCCTGAATTTGGAACTCAAGCACTTGAGTTCCCAATTCTATGAACATCTAGCATTAATTTTTAATCAATGCCTTAGACTTAGCTACTTCCCCTCGTGCTGGAAGTCAGCTAAAGTCATACCCATCCGGAAGCCTGGGAAAGATCCTTCATGTTCCAAGAGCTATCGACCCATCAGCCTTCTCTCGGGAGTATCAAAACTTTTCGAGAAAGCAATTTACCGTCGGCTCCTTGCATCTACCGACGAACTCAACATTCTGCTTGATGTACAGTTTGGCTTTCGGCGCGGTCGATCAACGGTACATCAACTGAATCGAGTCACTAACATCCTCAGGCGAAACAAGTCTGTTTCGAAAACATCTGCCATGGCCTTTCTTGACGTGGAAAAGGCGTTTGACAACGTCTGGCATGATGGTCTGGTGTACAAGCTGCATCAGTTCAATCTTCCAGTCTTCCTGGTGAAGATGGTAAAAAGCTACCTATCAAACAGGACATTCAGTATTTCGCTGCATGGTGCAGTTTCTGATGCGCAGGAGGTTTCCGCCGGTGTTCCGCAGGGAAGCATTCTAGGTCCACTTCTGTTTAACCTGTTCACCTCGGACATACCCCCACTCCCTGAAAACGGATCTCTGTCGCTGTTTGCCGATGATACCACAGTCGTCCACAATGGTAGGGTAGTTAGAGCGATCGCATCGAAACTGCAGCGAAGCCTGAATGTTCTGTTGAAGTATCTCACAGACTGGAAGATCTGCATCAATGCAGCGAAGACCCAGGTCGAAATCGCCCAGACTTGTTCCGGCTGAGGATGTTAAAATTCGTCTAAACGGCACAACGGTGGAATGGACCAATTCAGCCTATCTTGGCGTGACTCTAGATAGCAAGCTGAACTTCAGGGAACAGGTTGATAAGACTGTCACAAAATGTAACGTTCTGTTGAAGCTTATGTACCCCTTGCTGCACAGAAAGTCTACATTGTCCCTGAAGAACAAGCTTGCCATCTACAAACAGATCATACTCCCGGTTATCGAGTACGGCATGCCGATCTGGGAGAGCTGCGCGAAAACACACCACCTGAAACTACAGCGGGTTCAAAACAAGTTTCTCAGGATAATCCTGAACACTCCTCCGCGGACGAGAAATACTGAGATCCACCGTCTGGCCGATATTAAAACACTCGAAGATCGTTTTAGTGAGACTATCAATAGGTACAGGACACGTTGCCACCTATCAGACCACCAAGTCATCGGGACTTAGTACCCACCTAGGTTTTCAAATTAGTCATTGTAGTGGTGGTTATCAATTTTTCATTCAATTATTAATCCATCAGGATATAAAGTCATTATAATAAATATGGAATCTATAAGCATTTCATTTCTTTTTTATATTTGACGTGCTGTATTCTTTTGTGATTTTTTTTTGGGCGCGGCGCGAAACTCCTCTAATTCGCCAGTGCCTGATAAAATCAAATCAACATTCGTTAAATAATAAAACCACATTTACAACAGTTATAGTGATTGGTTTCGTCTTAGTTGAAGTTTTGATGTATCCGTAGAAGAAGAAAATAACGTTGATGAAATTCAATTATTTTTATACGGTTTTCATTCATGCTGACAGTGTTGCTGGAAAACCATCTGGAAATTTACCTATCAACGAAACTGTCTGTGTCAAGATACAAAGCAGGTGTAAAGTGAAATGTTACCAAAGATACTCAATGACTTATCTCCCACGTCAGGTCCCAGCTCAGAATATTGATTGACTTAAGAAAGCAAGTGAAACTTGTGCATTGAATTGTATGAAACACAATAATATAACGATTGACATAATTATTTGCATTTTAAATCTATCATTGAATTTTTTCTATTACTCTCAGAAAATTTGACAATCAACCATGGAGTCTCCATATTCAAGAAAAAACGCTTGAATAGGGAGCAGCAACAAAGGTTCCGTGCACGCCAAGACCAGAAAAAAAATCGGCAATCCTATTGGGCGTCAAAAATAGCTCAACATTTGCGAAAAAAAACTCCAGAACAAGCACAGATAGTGCGAAAAAAAGATGAAGTGGCTCATTCTAAGCGTCGTTCGAAGGAGACCACTGAGCAGTTACAAAATCATCGCCAAAGGCAAATGGATCAACGGCGATCATTAGTGCAAGTGGAAGCCAATAGTGCTGAAGTTACGGTACGTCGGCATGATTGTGGCCCAATGATCTGCATATATCAGTTCTGTGGCTCAAAGAACTTCGAAAAAGAGCTGCCTGCTGACAAATCCTGCTGCCACAAAGGAAAAGTAAAGCTACCAAAACCTGTGGATATTGATGGCAATGTTCTACAATATCCCGCGTTTTTGGTCTCACTTTTGACTGATCCATCAAATGCGCATAACAACGAATTCAAAAGGCATATCCGGTCGTATAACTCCGCCATGTCATTTGCTTCCATGGGTGCTCAGATAGCCGAACCTCCCGGAAGTGGGCCATATGTTTTCAGAATTCATGGAACGGTGCATCACCGAACTACACATCTTAATCCACCCGAGGGACTATCACGGAAATTTGCACAGCTGTATGTTGTAGATAGCACTCAGGCTGTTGAGCAAAGGATTGAAGAAACTGAAAATGAAGGATGTTGCCCTCAAGTGATGGATGCTATTGATCGTTTCCTTCGTGAAAATAATCGACTTGCTGCTTCATACCAAATGATTCGCGAAATTGAAGAACGAGAACGAGCAACAGCAGAACGAGAAAATAAATCCATCCCAGTAGTTAACATGGTGATGCGTCGTGACCGTCAAAGTGACCAACGCCGTTATAATATGCCAACATCCAATGAAATAGCAATGGTATTTGTAGACAATGACGGTGAGCCACCATTCGAACGTGACATTAGAATTTATCCTAGAAATCCAGTCAACGAGAATCAACAATTTGTCAACATCAACATGTTGAGTCCAAACCTTGATCCAATGACATATGTGATCCTGTATCCGTACGGCGAACAAGGTTGGCAGTCTAACTGGCAATGTGAGCCGTATCCAGGTAAGCTCAACACAAAAAATTGTTTCGTGCTTAAAAACTCAAATATATTTTACCAATTGCCAGGTGCATTGCAAGGAAGCAGGACAAATGTGAGCATGCTCCAGTTTAAGGTTCAACAAACTGCAATTCGTCATGAGTTCAACCCAATCATCAGCCCGGGAAAGCTAACTCAACAGTGGATCGTAGATTCCTATCTTCAAGTTGAGGCGAACAACCTAAACTTTGTACATTATAAGCAGAACAAACTACGAGCGGAGTTGTACCAAGGACTTGCAGATCACGTCACAAACGTTGCTGGGGATGCTGGATTAGAGGCAGGAATTCCAATCATTTTGCCATCTTCCTTTGAAGAATCTCCACGTAATATGAGGGAGTGGCTCCAGGATGCGATGTCAATATTTGGTAGATATGGCCCACCTGACCTTTTCATCACATTCACTGCGAATCCGAACTGGGACAAAATAAAAATTAATTTGAGAAATTTTGAACACGCGTGTGATAGTCCTGACTTAGTTGCTCGAGTATTTCGGTTGAAGCTCAGAGCACTAATAGAGGATGTAACAGTGAACCATGTACTATGAAACTGTATTGCATTTGTGTATACAATTGAGTTCCAAAAACGTGGGCTTCCTCACGCTCACATGTTGGTAGTGTTGGAAGAAGGAGATAAGTTCAAAACTTCAGAACGAATTGATGCAGTTGTGTGTGCTGAAATTCCTGAACGTGGACGGGGTTTTTGAAGCAGTAACGAAGTTCATGATACACGGTCCATGTGGTCCCGTTTGCCCATCAGCACCATGTATGGAGAATGGAGAATGTTAGAAGCAATTTCCAAAACAGCTTCAGCCCGAAATAGTAACTAATGCCAACGGTTATCCTTTGTACCGCCGGCGAGATGTTAGTGTAACGGTTGGAAATCGTGAACTTGACAATCGTTATGTGGCACCGTTTAACAGATATCTTCTGTTGAAATACAATGCCCACATTAACACTGAGATTTGTACATCATTGAAAGAAGTAAAGTACATTTATTAATACGTTGGGTACATTTATTAATACATTTATTAATACGAATGGGTTGTTCTGTCCGAATAAAGTACGATGCGTAGATAGTCGAAGGAAATCCGTACGCCGAGTTATTCTTGCTGGAGCGTTAAGTTGTATGTTACCCAGGAGCGCCAAACAATCAATTTTATTACTCAGGATGTCGAATATGAAAAGCCGTTGCAAGAGAACCCTTCTATCAGCCAACGTCGGTAGGCGTACCAAAGCGCATCGCTGTTCGTAGGGGGGCAGTCGTACTGGATCATTCCAATTCGTTTCGAATTCGTTCAATCCGTTGAACATGAACGACATGGTATGGCGCCCACACAAGAACACCATATTCTAATATACTGCGTACCAGCGCACAGTAGAGCGACTTCAAGCAATAAACGTCTTCAAACTGCTTCGTATTTCGTTTAACAAATCCAAGTACCGCGTAGGCTTTAGCGGTCGTTGCTGCTATTTGTTGTGAGAAGTTTAGCTTGCTGTCAAGTAGTACACCAAGATCCTTCACTTTGACGTTGACTTCCATGTCGTTTAGCTTGCACCAACCCAACAATACCTTAATGTCAGCTTGAATAGAACAACAATCAACTAACGATGAAACCACGCGGTAGAACTTTCGTCTGCGAACATTATTTTTGGCAATTTAATCGTTTCACAAAGATCGTTGACAAATAGCACAAAAAGAAGTGGACCCAAATGACTCCCTTGGGGCACACCAGATGTGATATCGAATGGATCCGAGTATTTGGAGGAAAGGTAACAATAATTTTTATAATTGATTTAATAAAGCTTTTTCATAAACCTTTTTACCCTTCTTACATCAATAGAAGGGTATTAAGATCGCTTGAAAACTCGACTCTTAATCCGAGGCCCACAGGGCCGAGTGTCATATACCATTCGACTCAGCTCGACGAACTGAGCACATGTCTGTGTGTATGTATGTGTGTGTATGTGTGTGTATGTGTGTATGTGTGTATGTGTGTGTGTGTGTGTGCGTTACAAATAATGTCACATCGGTTTCTCAGCCATCTGTGAACCGACTTCAGTTCTGTTGACGGCAAATGGAAGCTACAACATTCCTATAGAACGCTATTGATTTTTTTTTCATTCGGACATTTCGTTACGAAGATATGAACGAAACAGTACTTGAAGGCCTATTGTTTTTTTTTTTTTTTTAATAATCATTTATTTGTCCAGGCTCAATCGAATTAACTTTACAGAGCCAAATTTTCATATTTTTATACATCATTTATCTTAAAACTAAAGTTAGGAGGATAGAGCCGATTACTCGCGGCCGTCTCGAGGTTAATGGGAATTACAAATTACGGATGGGAAAAAGGGTGGGAATTTAAAGTATGGTTCACATAACAAATTAAATTTAAATTCTAAATTATCTGAACACTTATAACTATACAATTTATGGTTTTCTTTTGACTTGAACATTTCTTGAAAAAGAAAAAAAAAACACACACACATACACATATAAAAAAAAAATTATACTAAAGGTTAAACTAACTACAATCTAATGCTAATGTTAGTCAAAAACACATAAATGAGTTTCATGTACTCCAAATCATGTACAGCCAAAATATCTCGAATTGGCACATTGGGTTGTCTACCTCGAGCCCGAAGGGAATCATAAAGCTCAGATCTGGCTCCAGAATGTTCAGCACAAGACCAAATAACGTGATCTGCGTCCTGATAGCCTTGTCCACACTCACAGAGATTGCTGTCCCTCAGCCCAACCCGGTATAAATGAGCGTTCAAAGAATAATGATTGGACATGAGGCGAGACATGACACGAAGAAGTCTCGACCCACATCCATCCCCCTGAACCAAGATTTCTTCGACAACTTTGGGATGATAGAATGTTGCCATCGCCCCAAATCTCCTTTACTCCATTTATATTGCCAGCTGACGAGTGACTGTTGACGAAAAATAGGAAAAAATTCGTTGAAGGCGATTTGTCGATCACAAATATCGCCTTCCATAGCGCCCACCTTTGCAAGCGAGTCCGCTTTCTCATTGCCCGGAATCGAACAATGAGATGGGACCCATACAAAGGTGATGATAAAATAACGCGAAGATAAAGCACTTAGAAGCTCCTGTATTTTCATGAGAAAATACGAGGAGTGCTTTACCGGCCTCAATGAGCGAATAGCCTCTATAGAACTGAGACTATCCGTGAAAATGAAAAAATGATCCGGTGTTAGTGAGGCAACAATTTCTAGCGTAAAATGTATTGCCGCTAATTCAGCGACATACACGGAACAAGGTGCTTGAAGTTTACGGTTGGCGCTATAAATTTCATTAAATATACCAAAGCCTGCTGACTCCTCTATCAAAGATCCGTCAGTGAAGAACGATTTAGTGGAATCAACTTGGCCAAACTTTGCAGCAAAAATCACCGGAGCAATCATAGGACGATGATGCTCTGGGATTCCACGAAGCTCCTGCTTCATGGATAAATCAAAATAAACCGAATTGTCGAAATCGGAGAAGCAAACACGATTGGAAATGTTCGGCGAAGGGCTGACATCCTGTGTTATGTACAAATGGTACAAGGTCATGAAGTGGGTTTGAGGATTCAACTCAAGGAGCTTCTCAAAATTTTCGATCACCTGGGGGTTCATAACTTCACACCTGGTGAGGAGCCGGAGAGATAATTCTGAAAACCGATCCGAGAGTGGCAACATGCCAGCCAGCACTTCAAGACTCATGGTGTGAGTCGAGTGCATGCAACCTAACGCGATACGAAGACACCGATACTGAATACGTTCCAGTTTAATGAAGTGCGACCGAGCCGCTGACTGAAAACAAAAACTACCGTATTCCATAACCGACAAAATCGTTGTCCGGTACAATGTTAGAAGATCTTGCGGATGCGCTCCCCACCAGGTCCCGGTAATTGTGCAGAGAAAGTTGATCCTTGGCTGGCACTTTCGCTTCACATACTCAATATGGGATCTCCAGGTGCACTTAGAATCGAACCAGACCCCAAGATATTTAAATGACATAGAATGAGTTATCGGCTTACCCCAAATTTGAAGCTTCGGTTGTGCAGGGTTATGCTTCCTAGAAAAAACTACCAACTCAGTTTTCTCCGTAGAGAATTCGATACCTAGCTCTAGAGCCCAAGTAGACAAATTGTCTAAGGTATCCTGTAAGGGTCCTTGCAGATCGATCCCATTGGATCCCGTGACAGACACTACGCCGTCATCTGCAAGTTGTCTCAGCGTACAGTTGTCACTTAGACAACCGTCAATGTCTTTGACATAAAAATTATATAAAAGGGGGCTTAAACATGATCCCTGGGGGAGACCCATGTAGCTAAATCGTGAAGCTGTAGAGGTTCCATGAGAAAAGCTCATATGTTTCTCTGACAGCAAATTGTACAAAAAATTGTTCATTAATGGTGAAAAGCCACAAGCGTGGAGTTTATCTGAAAGAACTTCAACAGATACTGAATCAAAAGCCCCCTTTATGTCCAAGAATACAGAAGCCATTTGCTCTTTTTTAGCAAAAGCTAACTGAATATCTGTGGAAAGCAACGCGAGACAGTCGTTCGTTCCCTTACCCCTACGGAAACCATATTGAGTATCTGAAAGCAGGTTGTTCGTCTCAACCCATTTGTCCAGACGGAAGAGGATCATTTTCTCCAACAACTTTCGAATACAGGATAACATCGCGATGGGTCGATAGGAGTTGTGGTCGGACGCGGGCTTACCAGGTTTTTGAATGGCAATAACTCTCACCCGTCTCCAATCATCCGGTACAATGTTGAGTTCCAGAAACTGATTAAACAAGTTCAACATGCGCCTCTTCGCGACGTCTGGGAGGTTCTTAAGCAAGTTGAACTTGATCCTATCAGCCCCTGGAGCCGTATTGCCACACGAGAGGAGTGCGAGAGAGAACTCTACCATTGAAAAGGGTTGGCTAATCTCATCTATCGAATTCGTGTTTTCGCGAGGAATCATCCGTGCCGGCACAGAATCTGGACAAACTTTTCGCGCGAATTTGAGGATCCATTGGTCCGAGTACTCTTCGCTCTCGTTGTTCGTAGTTCGGTTACGCAACCTTCGCGCCGTGTTCCAAAGAGTACTCATCGACGTTTCGCGCGATAGCCCGTTCACGAATGTTCGCCAGTAACCGCGTTTCTTGGCCTTGATGAGGCTCTTAAGTTCGCGTTCGAGAGCCGTGTATACTTCGAAGTGCTCAGGTGTTCCACGTCTACGGAAAACTTTAAACGCGTCGGACTTTTTTAGGTAAACCTCGGTGCATTGCTGATCCCACCATGGAGAAGGAGGTTTCCTGCGAGATGACGTCCCTGGAACTGGTCGAGTTTGAGCTTGAAGCGCGCTGTCTAAGATCAGGTTGGAGAGGAAGTTATACTCTTCCAGCGGTGAAAGCCTTTCTACCGTCGTTACGGCTTCATCTACTGCTGTCCTAAACTTTGTCCAATCGATGTGGCGGGTAAGATCATACGTGACGTTGACAGATTTCGACGGATTGAACCCGGTGGCAACCGAAATTTTTATGGGCAAATGATCACTACCGTGGGGATCTTGAATCACATTCCATGTGCAATCCAACGATAATGAATTCGAACAAAGTGTGAGGTCTAATCTACTGCCAACTGAGGATGTACCAGCCAAACGTGTTACTTCTCCATTGTTAAGAACTGTCATATTAAAGTTGTCACAGAGGTCATATATCAGGGAAGACCGGTTGTCATCGTACAGTTCTCCCCAGCCTGTACCGTGAGAGTTAAAATCTCCCATGGCCAACCGTGGAGCAGGAAGGACCGAACAAATATCTGAAAGTTGTTTTCGGTTAATTGAGGCTCTGGGAGGAATATACACAGAAGCAATGCAAAGGCTTGTATTTTTAATAACAGCCTGACATGCGACAACTTCAATACCTGGAATAAGAGGAAAATTCACTCTATAGAAGGAGTAGCACTTTTTGATCCCCAAAAGTACTCCCCTCCACGCGAATCCTCACGATCAAGACGAATAATATTGAAATCATGAATCGGAAGATTGATTTCGGAAGAGAGCCATGTTTCACAAAGAGCGAATGCATCACAACCGGTATTGTGAGCTAAAAATTTGAATGATTCCAATTTAGGAATCAAACTTCGACAATTCCACTGTAGAACAGTGATCAAATCTCCGACCTCATTTGGAAAATTATCCATCGAAGGAAATGATAGCTGCAAGGATGGGCCACTTAATTGTCAATTGCTTCAAAAAAGTCTTCACTGTTGGAAGCATTGCCAAAACAATGCTTTTGAGAGGGTCAGAAATTTCGAGGTACTTAAAGATACCCTCGGCAATGTCATCAAATGAGAACAGCCCACTAGAGGAGGGGGCTTCTGTTCTTAAAATTGGGGCTTCAGGGGTTTTGGAAGTCCCCGGGAGAGATGGGAAGTCCTGGGTGTAGTTAGTACTACGAAAACCAGGTGGACTAGGATTTTCCTTTTTTCCACCTTTTCTTGAATTGGGCAAGCTGGTTTTGGGCTCCGGTTCAGCAATTTTCCGTGGGCGGACGCGTCTTCGCTTCCGTGAAGCACCTTCCGGAAAGCTGAATGATGTTCCCTCTTCAGCCAAATCAAAGTCAGACTCGTCATCTGACAGAGGAGCAAAGGGATTTGTATTGACATTGGGTGATGGTGAGGCTTTTTTCAGCATTTCGGCGAAAGATTGCCTGGAACGCTGTTTTAGCGAGCGTTCTAATTTTTCCCCGCGTTGTTTGTACGCCGGGCATGATGAGAGAGCATGGGGAGGAGTTTCCTTGCAGAAAGCGCATTTTGGTGTGCTGTCTGCACAGGCGCCATCCTCGTGCTTCTCCCCACAATTAGAGCAGCGTGCCTTATTGCTGCAATGGGAGGTCGTATGTCCCATCTGCTTGCACTTTTCGCAGATCATTACCCGAGGTACAAACAACCGCACAGGTAGTCGAAGTTTTCCCAACTCGACGTATTGAGGGAGAGCTGAACCAGAAAAAGTCACACGAAACGAGTCTGAGGGGGTAAATTTCTTTTCACCCTTAGTGATCGATACTGTGCCTAGTTTTCGCACATCGAGTATCTTGACTGAATGAAGCAGAGGGTTCTTAAATCGACCAACCCCCTGCTTCAACAGGATCTCAGGGGTCAAACTCGCTTCGGAGACCACACCTTCTATCTCAATACCTCGAGCTGGGATGTACACTAAATATTCCAGTGTAAAAAATTGAGAGACAGCAATTTCGTTAGCTTGTTTAAGGTTGGACACAACGACTTTTAGTTTATTGTGTCTCACCTTAATTATCTCGGTCACGGCCGAGAATCGCTTCGTCAGATCGTTTGAAATCTGATAAATGTTGAGAGGTTTCGTTTTGGGCCGGAAATAGACAACCCAAGGACCAGCTGAACTATCAGGATAAGAGCGCGATCGGGGAACTTTAAGAGCTACCCCATCATTTTGCGCCATAGATGATTCATCTTCCGATAAATCATCCATGGCGCGCTTGTGGGAGCTTATGGCGCTCAACCACTAACGTAATTAACTACAATCAATCACAGATACACAAATTAAACCTAAGCACACACACTCACACACTCTCAGTCACTCTTCACACTCACACACAATACGATTATAATGAATTCAAAAGAGCGAGAAACAAAAAATTATCTTATATACTACTAAAAAAACTTATCTTATATGTATCACTGATCTACTGCAGACGAGCGACGAATGTGCTGCTGCTGCTGCCGAGCGACGATGAGTGGCCGCGTGTACCGGCTAGGCGTGTAGCTGAACGATGGTGATAATGATACTGGTGATACTGGTCGGTGGTGGTTAGCAGATGATCGACTGCACGCTTCACACGATGGCCTGCTGGTGTGCGTGCCGTATAGATGTGGAACAATATGGCTTTTCGATCGTGGCAATATTGCTAATTGCAATAAATGGCGTTGTTGCACTGTTTAACACTCAACGTTTTCTACTTCCGAAGACCAAGACTTTATTTCACTCGCGATTCAGAAAAAATTAGAGCTGAGGGCTTGAAACAACTTGTGAAAAGCTTCCAAAGCAACGGAGAGCTGACCGAACGAACTGTTCTGTTCGCTTGTTCACTGGGCAATGATTGAAGGCCTATTGTAATAGTAATCAAACAGTTTAGTCTCCGATTACATACTGAGCTATTTGTGTACCGATTTTAGTTTTGTTGGTGCCAAATCAAAGCTATGAAATCTTTAAATAACTGGTCAAAATTTCATTATGATTGGATAATCCTTCATGGAGATATGACCAAAACAATACCTGAGAGCACATAATTGTGAGATGACAATATACTCGTTGCAGTGCAAAACCGAACAAGACCAATCACACCAATCGATGCCGCTTGCATTCTATTGTGTCGCATCTGTTGCGTTGTATAGCACATACAGCGGACTAGCCACACTATGCGATTGTATAGAATTAGAGCAGCATCGATTGGCTCGAGTGGTCTGGTTTTGAACTGCAACGAGTATATTCGAAAATTACACAAAGTCTCCATTTACTATTTTCAACGAATATGTACTTATTAAGCATCTTGAATCCAGATCGACAATCAAAATTGAAGCTCAGGATTGAAGCTTTGTTAACGCCAAATTAAAGTAATGAAATCTTCAAATAAGTGTTCAAAATTTCATTATGTTAACTTCCCTTTTTACCCTTCTTACATCAATAGAAGGGTATTAAGATCGCTTGAAAACTCGACTTTTTATCCGAGGCCCACAGGGCCGAGTGTCATATACCATTCGACTCAGCTTGACGAACTGAGCACATGTCTGTGTGTATGTATGTGTGTGTGTGTGTGTATATATATATATATATATATATATATATATATATATATATATATGTGTATGTGTGTGTGTGTGTGTATATATATATATATATATATATATATATATATATATATATATATATATATATATATATATATATATATATATATATATATATAATAGATATATATATATATATATATATATATATATATATATATATGTGTGTGTGTGTGTGTGTGTGTGTGTGTGTGTGTGTGTGTGTGTGTGTGTGTGTGTGTGCGGTTTCTTTGCCATCTGTGAACCGATTTCAGTTCTGTTGACGGCAAATGGAAGCTACAACATTCCCATAGAACGCTATTGATTTTTTTTTCATTCGGACATTTCGTTACGAAGATATGAACGAAACAGTACTTGAGTACAGTTTAGTCTCCGATTATATACTGAGCTATTTGTGTACCGATTTTAGTTTTGTTGGTGCCAAATCAAAGCTATGAAATCTTTAAATAACTGGTCAAAATTTCATTATGATTGGATAATCCTTCATGGAGATATGACCAAAACAATACCTGAGAGCACATAATTGTGAGATGACAATATACTCGTTGCAGTGCAAAACCGAACAAGACCAATCACACCAATCGATGCCGCTTGCATTCTATTGTGTCGCATCTGTTGCGTTGTATAGCACATACAGCGGACTAGCCACACTATGCGACTGTATAGAATTAGAGCAGCATCGATTGGCTAGAGTGGTCTGGTTTTGAACTGCAACGAGTATATTCGAAAATTAGTCTGTACAGGGTGGCAACGTAGAAATGATACACTCGGAAATTGTTATAAAACTTAAACAGAATTGTATTTCTCATTCATTTCACTTTTAATAACAAGACAAAATGTTAAACTTTTATTGTGCTTAGTGAAGTTCAAACCTTTCACCTTTGTATTTAATCACGGTACGGAGACGCTTCTCAAAGTTTTTGCAAGCCGCACGCACCACCTCCTCCGGCATTTGATCCCAAATCTCAACCAAGCGTTTTTTAAATGAGTCCAAACACATGTGCTTCATATTGCCCAGTTTTCCAAGCATGTAGCCCCAGATGCTGAAGTCCAGTGGGTTCAAATCAGGAGACGATGCAGGCCATTCTGAGCAGCTGATGAAACATGGTAAATTTTGCTTACACCAATGCTGAACAACTATGGCCTTATGCGCTGGAGCTGAATCTTGCTGGAAGCAAAAACTTTCCGCACCGAAAAGTTTCTTAGCATAGGGAAGTAGGTGGTCCTTGATGACGTATTGTAAATAGTACTCTTTGTTTATTTTCACCCCCTGTCTATGAACAGCAGCGGTAATTTGCCTTTGACGATATTGCACCCCAAACCATCACCGCAGAGGCATTTTGATATCGTTCAACCCCTCGTTTGTCAGCCGGTATTTCACGAAGATTTGTTCCATATACACGATCATTTTGTTTGTTCAGGGACATTTCCAGAGTAAACAATTTTTCATCTGAAAAAATTATGTTATGACCAGCGTGCGTCTTAAGCAACGCACGTGATCTGGCAACTCTGTCTTCAATATTCTTGCGTGTCAATCCGTGAATCCTCTGTTTTTTGAAAGCTCCATATCCAAGGTCACCTTTCAATATATTTTGCATTGATGTGTGACTCATTTTCATTTCACGCGCCATTTTTCTCGCCGACCGAGCCGGATTCCTTCGAATTCGCTCATTAACTGCCTTGATCGCTGAGGGCGTCCGTACACTGCGTTTTTTACCGGGTTTCTTCTTAGGGACAACAGTACCAGTATCTTTGAAACGTTTTATGGTCCTGTACACAAATAATCTGCTCAACTTCAAATGCGACAGCTTCCTTCTGATCTCCAAATTAGTCAATCCGTCAAGATGCAAGATCCGAATTTGTTCTCTACATGAATCCATTTCTATTTTCGTCAACTTAAGAGCACTAATTCAGTTTGTTGTTTACGAATGAACTGACAACAAGTCACTGTTTCAAATCGTACACAAGGGGTCTACCGATAATGGTATACATTGTAGCGAGGAGATCCCAAATGAGTGTATCACTTTCATGTTCCCACCCTGTATATACTATAACCAATTTTCAACGAAAATGTACTTATTAAGCTTACTGAATCATTTTATGGACTGATTTTATGAAATTTCTAATATTTATGTAATTTTCCCTTTTATATAACTAATATAAACAGGTCATTAAAGACTATTAATGGTAATATTTTAATAACATCGCTGAACAATACGCTCAGGATTGACAAATAGTTCATTTTATAAACTGAATGCATGGCATATTGAATATCTCTGAATCTTCTTGGAATTTCTGATGAAAATATGTATCCAGTTCAATATTGCCCACATTTGAATTCTGGTGAAGTGTAAGAAGGGTTCAGTCTCACCATCGGTGGATTAATGCGGGTTTTTATCATACAGGTGATAGTCATTGGAGGAGATTGGCGACAGACTCTTCCGGTCGTTCCAAATGGTGCACGCGCAGATATTTTTGAAATATGTCTCAAGTCTCATTATGGTCCTGTTTTGACATGCTATCTTTGGTGTCCAATATGCGAAATGAAGTTGACGCTGATTTCAATCAATGGCTTTTGGACATAGGCATCGGGAATGTACCACAAATTGAAGGGATCCCACATGATGCGGTGCAGATTCCATCAAATATGATTGAACAAGGTCATTTGATTGAAACAGTATTTGAAACAAATATCCACCGCTTAACATCAATGGATTTGTCCAAACGTGTGATTTTGGCGCCTACCAATAAGGATATTCTTCAAATCAACCGAGCTATAATTTATCCGCAGGAGGGAGCTGCTAAAGTTTATTACAGCACAGATTCAATACAAACTGAGGATGTGAACGATGTAAATGCATACCCTATGGAGTATATATACACCCTAAATCCTTCCGGAGTTCCACCTCACGTTTTGTGTTTGAAGCTCGGAACAATCGTTATGCTGCTACGTAACTTAAACCATAAAAAAGGTTTATGCAATGGGACACGAATGGTAGTCAAAGCCCTTCATGAATCTTTCATCACGTGTGAGATCATATCTGAATCTCACAGAGGTGATGTAGTGTGTGTCCCACGAATCAACTTTGCTCCAAGCGATTCAAATTATCCATTCATCCTTAATAGACACCAATTTCCGGTTATTCCAGCATTTGCTATGACAATTAACAAAGCGCAGGGACAAACGTTTGAGCGTGTGGGTTTTTTACTGAATAGCCCAGTTTTTTCTCATGGACAGTTGTATGTAGCACTTTCACGCTAAAAAAATCCCGAATTCATCAAAATTTGTATCAAGAGTAAGGAGGGACAAGGCTGCGAAGATAACGATGTTTGGTTTACACGAAATATTGTGTTTCAAGAAGTTTTTTCTAACTAGATTGTCTTTATAATAAATGTAAAAGTAAATATATTTTCTTTGGTTCAATAAGAGAATTGATTTTTTTTTATTTGCGAGTCCCATTTTCTTCAATACACAGCAAAAATGGTATTGTATTTTACATCGAATTTGCTGCAACCAGTACAAGGCGTTAATTGTTTAATATCACGTGTTTCGTTACATTTCGATTTTTCAAAAATATTTTTATCATAGATGAAATTGTATTCTCTGATTTCTTTAATTATCGGCATAAAAAACATTTGAAAATGGTACATTTTTTATTTTTATGTGGCTGAAAGTAGTGTAAAAATATAAATGTTAGTTTAATTTAAGTTGGTATGCGGTAAAGCCGCATTGAGGATTGAAGAACTGAGGTGACAGAATGCCACCGAAGTCTCCGAAATTCGAAGTGTAAGCGTTGCCCGGTTTAATGCAAACAGAGGATGTTTTTTTTAGTTATGGTCCGACGAGCGTTAGCGAGTTGGACGGCAAGCGTCTGCCCGTTATAATGACATCGTAGTTTTCTGCAATTACTGTTATTGTGCATTATGAGTACGTAATGTTACCGTCACCTATGATCTTTTATGCACTTAAAACGATTCGGTGAAATAGTCCGCCATTGACAGGCCCTCTGACAATAACATAACATCAGTCCTGAGTTATGCAAGGACGATTAAATTACATTTTCAATGATTTTTAATCGTGGCTAGCCACGACGGGTCAACTAGTCAACTAGATTCGGTTTCGATGTTGGTAGTTTGTTTTGATTCCGTTTGAAGATATTCATTTAAAAGCTGTAAAAAGTGCCGGGTAAAAAATATATTGTTTGGAGCGAAATTGATGCAATAACTCGCAATGTGAAGTGAATTTTAAATATAAGGCAGAAATGGCTTGCATTCTGCGGCCTTTTGGTAGATTTTCAGATTCTAGGAAGCCATAGGCTGTGCAGTGTAAATACAAAATACTATAATTTGTTATCTCCATTGCTAATTATAACAAATATATAGAGTTACATTTAAAATACACTAAGGTTTCTTTTTACACGGGGGATACGTTCCACTTTTACTATGAAACCGTGTAAAAAAAGACTATATTGAGTTGATAAATACACATGCATAAACATTTTACATTGCTTCGATTTTGTTTGCATGTGTTACCTTCCATGCAATGGTCAAAATACAGATTTTAAAATTTTGAGAATTTACACCAAAATTTGTGAATTTTTTGAAAAACTGCCATATGATTACTCTTTGCCCAAAACGTAAAATGTGATTCGAATTAGGTCGATAAATTGTTCCGTTCTGGAGTAATCGCCGAAACAAACCGTGTAAAAAAAGACCTTAGTGTACTTACATTTACTGAATATGGAAGTAAAAAAACCCTTATTTGTTCATAATTGGCTTTTGTCAAAACAATACTTGATCACAATACTTGCTCCTTCAAAGTGAATCAAAAGTTGACAGTCTGTTTGGCTGCATTTTTTTAAAAGGTTGTTTGGCTGCATAAGGCTCTTGTTGTCCGGTGTATATACAGTGTCGATAGTGTACTCCACTGACAAAAGCGGTAGCCAAGCTAATCAGTGAAAACGATAATTTGCTGTTCAAATGTGATGATTGTTCATTAGGCCAGGGTTGTGGCGAGCAGAATGTATTGCTCCCGACCGTCCAAAAGTTTGAAGAGGAGATGAAGAAGATGTGTTCTGTTTCTGATTCGATCAGTGGCGTTCGGGCGGGAGCACAATGCTGCTCAAGTAAACAGCGCGTTAGTGACCGGCATGGATTTATTGGGGAAAAATTTGAATAGTACCATAGAGAAGGCAATTTTGAAATTAAATAAATCAGTGGGCAAACAAATGGAAAGTTTGAAATGTTCATTTTTTTAATTGAATTCGATTGGTAAAGTAGCTGCAGTGGACGTAATGCATGGGACATCAAGTACGACATCGGAGCCTAGCCAGAATCCCAGAGGCAAAAAACGTAAAGATCAGGAATCAGGCACATCTCTAATATCTTCCATCTCTGGTTTTGTTTGCACATGCTGATAGGCCTTTTTATGTTGTTGGTCAATGCCTTTCTACAGGTGTTTTATTAATGGCCTAAATCATAATATTCACGACTTCGTAACGCTATCGTTATTAAGTCTACATAAATTATCTGATTAAAGTATTGATATAAGCAACATGCACGATGCAATATTTAGATATAAAATGACATGATATTATACATATGTTGTGAACGGGTAGAAGAAACCTTCCAAAAAAATCTCACAAAAATCATTTGATTCTGTTAAGGGCTTATGCTGAAGCGTTCTTGGCGGCAGCCATATCCTTAACATTTAGAATTGATATAACTCAGAATCTCTACTAGGTAGATATTGAAAATTTAATCAAATCAGTTTACATGCTTAATTGCTGTGAGCAAACTGATTGAGTTCGATTCTAAGTTCATTCACTAAAGATCGAGATTAATCAATTTGAAATAGCAAGGTAATTTTGCGAGATCGCCTTAAAAGATAGGAAAAAATACATGGAGCAGCGATTCACCTTAAGCTGTTTTAAAATGAAGGGTTGGTGGCAGCAGATATGTTTCCTTGCTTGCAGAAATAGTACAAAGTGTTCATGATTTTTTTTCTTTGAGCGTGTTCAATTTCGTCGCAATGAAAAATGTAACATGTTAGGCATGTCAAAATACAGTACATTTACCACCAGTCAGTACTTCCATAGGTCTTCATTGAATTTAGTTCACCTTGCTGCAATAAACCATCAGAGAGAACACAACACAACATCAACCTTACACATTACATCACATCAGCAAGGCTATAATATTAAAGCAAACAAATTACCTGAATTTTCTTCAAACGATAGAACTCTTCACGTTCCAATTCATCCAACTCTGAAATGATATATGCTAGAGTGCGATCAATGCGTGGAATAATTACTGAAAAAGAAAAGAATACAATTACTAGGCAGTGTTTTTATTTATTTTAGTTTATTTATTTTTATTTATTTTAGTTTACATAATGGGTAGTGTTAGGCCGCACCTGTTCAGTTTGTTGTGCAATTATATATACTATGTGGGGTGAAAAGTAACCTCCTTAAGAATTAAAAAAGTCCACATAGTCCCCTTTAAGTTCGATACACTTATTCAAGCGATTTTCCAACTTGGCCCGTCCAAAAAGTAATTTTACAGAAGGTCTGCAAAATACTCCTCCGCAGCGTCGATGATTTCCTCACGTGAGCTGATTTTTTTATTGATGAGCTATCATTTGAGGTTTGGGAACAGATAATTGTTAGAGATTCTTTTCTTTGGGGCTACTTATCTCGCCTTAGACTATTGTCATGGACCTCAGGGTCGTTTCATCTTACGCTCGTTAGGAGAAATTGAGTGGAATGGTGGAATGATCTTCCCTCAAAATGCAATCAAGGTAGAATAATCCAGATAGAGTATGAAAAAGAAAAAGAGTAAAGAGAGAGATAGATTTTAGATTTACATTCACATTTTAATCAAATTTAGTTTTCATTTTTTTGATCCAATAGGATCCATTTTTTTAGGATTAGGACAGGGTTTTCTTTTTTCTTCACTTCTACTACCTTTGAATCGATGCCGGACGACGACAGGTAGAGCAGCGGGCATCAGTGGGCCCCAGCTCTTCTCGATTGCTCCGGGGTTTCGTCTCGGTACTTTTTATATCGGTTCACTGCTAGAGAAAGTTTTGTTGATGTCCAGTTGTATTTCGACACAAAATTTTCATTAGGGCTTGTTCCGTACCGGAAGAAGTCATGCTAGGCTTGTACATTTGTTTGTGCCTTTCTTTGCTTTGCTACCTGTTATATATACGCAAGTTATGTTGAAGGCCATTTGGCTCCAACCCATTTTAAATATAGTCACTAGATTCATAGTCTGGCGGATACAACGACGGGAGCCAATTTGAACTGTCAGTTGGCGGAGCCAATCGAGCATATCTCGAACAATTTATGTTAAGGGCCTAAAAGCCATTTGTAAACAATAACTTTAATTGTTGATTTCTCACGAATTACGAGAATCCCACCATACCCTGCTACTCCATATGGTAGAACTAACATTCTTCTACCAAATTCTGCTTTCATTTCACGAGAGTGATTTGAGATTCAAGAGAAATCGATATTGAAAGTCATTGTTTACAAATGGCTTTTAGGCGCTTATCATGAATTACTCTAGATATGCTCGATTGGCTCCTCCAAGTGACAGTGCAAATTGGCTCCCGTCATTGTATCCGCCAGACTATGAATCTAGTGACTATAATTTTAAACTCCTACATACTTCTCATGTGTAAAGCGAAGCACGCAATAAAAATTGTACCTGGTTTGTGAAGGCAACCAAATGTACAGTCCGTTTACAGTCCATAAGATCAGAACGAAACTAGATTCCAACGTGTGTAGACGCAAAGTAAAAGTTCTAAATAAACAGTGTTCAAAAGTAAATGTTGCCTTATTTATTCACCAAGTGTCCCAAGTTTGAAATAGTAGGCCAGAAGTCGTAACGTGACACGACTTCAAGAAAACCGAGTATCCAACGAGTAGTCCGAACTACTCTAGCGCGTGTTTCCACTCCACTGGCGGAGTGTCCACCGAAGGCAAAGCGCCCAGCGAGGATCCCTATCCTCTAGCTTTGGCCTTCTTGCGAATAAGTGTTATAGTCCACTTTGCTCGTTCCCCCGGTCGGAACATTGGTCCTTCGAGCCGGATAAAGCGGATCAGGCTATTCTGGTGCGAAGAAGATTCCCCCTAACTTACTGTGCTGTGGTGCAAAAGTGAATTTAAGAAAAAGAACAAGTGGAATTCATATTCCAATAATATAAATCCTGGGGGCGACCCCGGCGTATTGGTTAACATCCATACCTCTCACGCCTAAGTCACGAGTTCGAATCTCACCCCCGGAGAAGTTACGAAAATGCCCAAAAGTGGTGTTTGACTGACTACGACGGGAAATGAACCAGCCCGAGGCTGAAAATCTCGATAATCAAGACAAAAAAAAAAGATAAATCCTACCAAGTGAACTTAAAAAAGAAACCAAAGTGATTCAAAATGCCGATCGAGCATACACCGCGTAAGTCACCGGTGAAAAAGTTGGTCACTGTAATGCCGGAAGAAGAAGAAGAAGATTTTCCGGGATTTGAGGATACAGAGAGGCGTCCGACCCGTGTTACAGTGACAATAGACAAGAAAATTTGTGTTTTGAGCCGGCAGCGTGCCAAAGCGGTGGATAAGGTTAAGCGAATCCGTGAAATCGTAATTGACCGCAGTGTGTCGGTGCCGATTGCGAAACTAAAAGTGTACGCGAAGAATGTTGATGCCGTTTACACGGAGTTTAATGAGTTCCACAACAAGTTGGCTGGAATGCTTTCCGAAGATGAGTTGGAAGAGCAAGATGAAGCGTATGAGGTCTTCGAAAACGTGTACCATGAAGTGTCAGCGTACATGGAGGAAATGCTCATGGAAGCGACGAAAACGGAAAAACAAACAACGAACTCGCAAGTTAGTCAACAAGTGATCGTGCACCAACAGCCATTGAAAGCACCGATTCCAACTTTCGATGGACACTACGAAAATTGGCCGAAATTCAAAGCGATGTTCCTTGACATCATGGCCAATTCGAACGATACCAACGCTATAAAACTGTACCATTTGGATAAAGCTCTCGTTGGTGCAGCAGCCGGAATTCTCGACGCGAAGACGATGAACGAGAATAACTATGCGCACGAATGGGAAATTCTAACAGAGGTACGAAAACCCTCGAGTCATCATGAACACCCACATCCGTGGTCTGCTATCGTTGAGGAAAATGAGCGAAGAATCCTACCGTGAGCTACGTCAGCTGGTTGATGAATGCACCCGGCATATCGAAAGCCTACGCTACTTGGAGCAAGATCTTCTTGGTATGTCGGAGGTGATTGTCATCCACTTACTAGCATCAGCATTAGATACAGCCACGAGGAAGGTGGGAAGCGACCATTGTTCGCGGAAAGTTGCCAAAGTACGACGCCATGATATCATTTCTGAAGCAGCAGTGTGATATTCTGGAAAACTGTGAAGCATCCAATCAATATGCAACCCCTCGTGTACAACAACAGAACTTGAAAGCTCCAACGCAGTCAAAGTTCAATCCGAAGATCCTAGCCGCCTCAAGCAGTAGTGGCGGTGTCTCAAATCAAGTATGTGATTTTTGTGGTGAGTCCCACAAAAATTTTCAGTGCGAGTTGCTGAAAAGTTTGAGTAGAGAAAGCTCGGTCTTTGGGTATGTTCTTCAATTGCCTGAAGAAAGGTCATCGATTGCGCGACTGTCCGTCAGACAAAAAGTGTATGAAGTGTCGTCAGCGTCATCACACTCAACTTCATGATGATACTAGATTCAAACCAGAACAAGCCGAGGGCAGGAGGAACGAAATGTCCGACTCGGTTCCAACGCCGAAGCCAAGGACTTCCAAAGCACAAACTGGCTCATCCAATGCATCTACAAGTGCCGTTACATCGCTCAGTTCAGTTCAAGCCGCACCGACCAAGAAGAATGTACTCCTGCTAACAGCGGTGGTAAACATTTTTGATCGCCAAGGTAAGCCTCATCTTTGTCGAATTCTTCTAGACTGTGGGTCCCAAGTGAACCTCATCACGAAGCGCATGGCCGATGATATTGCAGCAAAGATTTTGCCAGCGAATGTGAAGATATCTGGCGTGAACAACCGTACGGCAAATAGCTTGCAGATAACCGTCGTGAACATTCATTCACGATGCAGCGACTACCGAGCAGCGGTAGAGTGCATTGTTACTCCTTCAGTAACTGGTGCTATTCCGAACACCGAGATCGATGTGAGTGATTGGTGTATTCCTCCTGGTTTCCGGCTAGTGGATCCCAATTTCAATTCTCCTCAAGAAGTCGATATGTTAATTGGCAACGGTCTGTTTTTCAAGCTACTCAAATCTGGTCAGTACCAACTAGCAGAACATCTTCCAGAGTTGCGAGACACGCATCTTGGTTGGGTGTTTATTGGAGAATATGAAGAAACGTGTAATCAAGGTCCATCCTATTCCCACACCGTCACCATCGAAGACGTGTATGATGCTGTCCAGCGTTTTTGGCGCATCGAAGAAGTGCCCGAGCAAGAACCCATATCGACTGAAGCAGATGAATGTGAGAAGCATTTTCGCACCACACATGAGCGCAACGAAGAAGGAAGATTTGTTGTGCAGCTCCCACTGAAGGAAAGTGTTAACCAGCTAAGTGATTGTCGATCGCTTGCATTGAAGCGATTCTATCTCCTCGAACAGCGCTTACTTCGAGATCCGTGCCTACGTGAGCAGTACGTACAGTTCATCAGAGAGTGCGAACGCCTAGGCCACTGCAAACAGATCGATGAAAGTAGAGATCCCCCCAGCGTTCTAAAGGGCTACCTACCACATCATGCTGTCATTCGTCCTGATAGCTCATCAACAAAGTGTCGAGTAGTCTTTGATGCTTCTGCCAAGCCGTCGCAGAACAGTGTATCGCTCAACGATGTCCTCAAGGTAGGTGGTACTGTACAGTCTAATATTGTTTTGAGATTTCGTAAGCACAAGTATGCATTCACGGCTGACATTGGTAAGATGTATCGACAAATCCTGGTTGCTTTGATTCATCTGTGCCTTCAGCGAATTTTTTGGAGAGAGCCCAGAAAAGCCGTTGAAAGTGTATGAACTAACCACCGTGACATACGGTACAGCAAGTGCACCTTTCCTTGCATCTCGTTGCTTAATACAATTGGCTGAAGATGGCAAGTCGGAGTATCCATTGGGAGCGAGTACAGTGAAAGAAGATTTTTACGTGGATGATGTTTTGTCTGGAGATGATACGTTGGAAGCAGCTATTGAGCGACAACAGCAGGTGAAAGAGTTGCTCGCTAGTGCTGGACTACCCATCCATAAGCGGTGCTCAAACTCCGTGCGCTATGTGCGCTCTGAATCCAATCCTGCCGATATCGTATCGCGTGGCCAGATGCCGAGTGCATTGGTGAATAATAAGTTGTGGTGGAATGGACCAGATTTTCTGGGTTCGCCTCATTATGAACAAATATTGCTAGAAGATAACCCGGATGAAGAAATCCCTGAACTGAGAGCTGTACAAGTGGTGCTACCTGTAATTGAAGAAGAAGAGTTAGAGGTGTTTTCCAAATACAGCTCGTTTAGAAAGTTACAGCGTGTTATTGCTTTGGTGCTACGGTTCATTCGCAACTGCAAGAAGAAAAATTTTGCTACCAGTGTTACACATTCGATTCCCACGGTTCCAGAACTACGAAGTGCGATGGAAGTGATCGTTAAGGTAGTTCAACGAAAAGAGTTGAGTGATGAGATTGCAAGAGTCGAATCGGGTGAAACTTGCCGAAAGATTGGTTCTTTGGGTCCAATCTTAGTGAATGGTGTGCTGCGAGTTGGAGGCCGCTTGGAGCATTCCCAACTTTTGTATGGTGCCAGGCATCAAATTATTCTGCCAAACAAAAGTCCTATTACACGAATGCTGATTCGTGCTCTACATGAGGAACATCTTCATATTGGTCCAACCGGTCTGGTTCATGTTCTACGTCGTGACTACTGGTTGATAAATGCCACTTCGACCGTTCGAGCGATTACGAGATCCTGTGTGAAGTGTTTCAAGGTTCAGCCTACCGATACAACTCAGTACATGGGAAATTTGCCATCATGTCGTGTGACACCTGCACCTCCTTTCTCTGTTACCGGTATGGATTACGCTGGTCCGTTCCAGATCAAGCAAGGCATACGAAAGGCAATCATTGTGAAGGGATATGTGGCAATATTTGTCTGCATGGTTACTCGTGCCGTGCACGTAGAGCTGGTGTCTGACATGACGTCCAGTGCATTCATCGCTGCGCTCCAAAGGTTCGTGAGTCGTCGTGGTATCGTACATCAACTGCACTCGGATAATGGTACGAATTTCCGTGGTGCTGAGCATGAATTGAATCAACTTCATCAGTTGTTCAAGCAGGAACAAGAAAGCCAGGAATTCGAGTCGTTTTGTCAAGCCAAGGGAATCGAATGGCATTTCATTCCACCTGATGCTCCTGAATTTGATGGTCTTTGGGAAGCCGCTGTGAAAAGTACAAAGACCCATTTGAAGAAGATTGTTGGAAATACGTCGTTGAACTTCGAGCAATATGCTACCATATTAGCGCAAATCGAAGCGATCCTGAACTCACGTCCTCTATTCGTTACTATAGCGGATTCCAGCGGCCCAGAATTGATAACGCCTGCTCACTATCTGATAGGACGTCCGCTAACTGCCATTCCAGAGCCGTCCTACGAAGATGTCCAAGCAAACCGTTTGGATAAATGGCAGCATCTGCAGAAGTTGAGAGAACATTTTTGGAGGGCCTGGAAACGTGATTACCTTAGCAGCTTGCAACTTAGGAAAAAGAATCAGAAGCTTACTGCCAATGTGGCACCCGGAATCATCGTCTTGTTGCACAACAGAAACTTACCCCCGCTGCAGTGGAAGCTGGGTGTAATTAGTAAGACCTACCCTGGTGTCTGTTGTGTGATTTCATTTTTCTCTATAATTAACTGTCACTTCAAATCACTTTCGAATGTACTAAATTCTTTGTATTCATTCCATATACCCCTTTGTACAAGAATATCAGAAAACTGAATAAATGAACTAGTCTTGAATTGTAGCTTCACTGATCTACTTCGTTGTGCGCGTAAGAAAGAAATTCTATTGTAAAGGTTTAATGCGACTAAACATAGCATATTGGCGACGAGGATAATCCTTAAATAAAAGTTAATGCCAAAACCGGGAGGAAAATTAGACGAAACACTAGATGAGAGTGTAGTTGTTGTGGAACAACAGGAAACGCTAGAAGAAGGGGGTTCTGGTGAAGAAGATAATTATAGCTCGGTCGAGAGCGTGAGTGAGAACTCGGAAAACGATAACGATACCGATAATATGGGCATAATTCCGGTGGAGGCGATTGAAGTATTTTCTTCCCGGTCTGCAGAATGGGACGTGTACAAGAAACGATTGCGAAGCATCTTCACAAACTATGGCGTCACCGACGTAAAGAAGATGGCGTCGTATGTCTTAATGAAACTAGATCAAGAAACGTTTCGGCTGCTAAACGATTTGTGCCACCCCGAGGACATCACAACAAAGTCGTACGAAGAGATTGTAAAAAGTCTTGATCAGCTTTATGGACGAAAAACATCTGTGTTTGCAGAACGATTGAAGTTTTACGAATTGCACCAAATGGAAGGAGAAACAGTAATGGAATACCATTGTCGCATAAGGAGTGCAGCAGCTACATGTGAGTTTGCAGATAACCTGTTGTTCGCTGTAAGGGACAAATTCATCACTGGACTGCGGAAAGGTCCTACTTTGGATCGATTGATGGAGGAAAAAGCTGATTTGAAAATTGAGGAAGCGTTGGCAATTGCAGAGCGAAAGGAGTTACAACAGCAAGAAGCAAAATCTTTCAACTATGTGGGCCGAAGAGATTCCAGAACGCCAGCTAAAGAGCGAAAAGGATACACTACTATGTGTAAGGTTTGTGGTATGCAGAATCATCGTTCGGACGACTGTTTCTATAAAGATCGTAAATGTGATATATGTCACTGCAAGGGACATTTGAAAGCGGTTTGTCGTAAAAAGCAGATCGAACGCAAGTTTCGGAACAACTTCATAACAGATGGCGCAAATGATGACGAAGATGCAACGTCGGATAACGGTGAAGGTTCAGCGGGGACACCAACCTTGTCTCATCTTAATATGAAACCGTACATGCTGTCACTAGATAGTAGAGACAAAAAGCCAATTTTTCGAGCAGTACAGCTTAACGGTCATAATCTGTTATTCGAGCTAGATACCGGGAGTCCAGTAAGCTGCATGTCCATGGAATTATTCAAGAGTGTATTTAACCATCGTGAACTACAACCTACTGATCTTACTTTGTTCGGTTATACTGGAGAAAAATCAAACCAGATGGAAAACTACGAGTTGAAGTGCAAGTGGAAGGCGATGCAATGAATCTGGAGCTGTACGTAATGACAGGTGGAGGACCCCCTCTCTTAGGACGAGACTATGTACGGAAGGCAAATTTAATGCTGAATATGAATCCTGATGGTGCCCTAGATAACATCTTGCGAAAATATCCGGAACTTTTCGACGAAGAACCAGGATGTTACCGATACGGAAAAGTGGACTTACGATTAAAACCAAATGCGTGTCCAGTTTTTCGTCGCCCACGACAGATTGCCCATAGTTTAAAGGAGAAGGTTGATGCCCAGCTAGAATCTCTTGAGAAGAAAGGAACGATAACAAAGATCACTACAAGTGATTGGGGAACTCCGTTAGTGCCCATACTCAAGGCTGACGGAACAGTACGTATTTGCGGAGATTACAAGGTCACTCTCAACCGATTTCTCGAGGACTTCAAGCATCCGATTCCAAGAATAGATGAGTTGCTATCGCAGTTGCAGGGTGGGTACAAATTTTCGAAAATTGATTTACGAGATGCATATAATCAACTAGAGCTAACTGATGAGTCTAAGCAAATGTGTAGTTGGAGTACCCACCGTGGTATCTACCAGGTTAACAAAATGCCATTTGGGATAACTCCTGGTACTTCTATATTTCAAGGAATCATAGAACAGCTTCTGCAAGGCGTGGAAGGTGTCGTGGTATTTATTGACGACATAATGGTTACTGGAAAACAGGGCGCTAGCGACGAAGAGAAGCTAGTAAACCATCTGGAAACCGTCGAAAAGGTGCTTCGAATACTCTCAGAGGCAGGATTGAAGGTAAAAGAGAAAAATGTGAATTTTTGAAGGACAAAATCTCATATTTAGGATTCACCATTGATCACGAGGGTCTCCACAAATCGTTTCAGATGGAACAGAAAATAATCAACCTGGACGAACCAAATAACGTTCATGAGGTGAGAAGACTTATGGGAATCGTTACGTTCTATTCAAGGTTCATTCCACATATGGCCACGATAATGGCTCCAATATATGCACTCACTCGCACAAAAGGAAACCGAGCAAAATTTGAGTGGACCGCAGACTGTCGAGCAGCTTGGCAAAAGATAGTCAAACTAATAAGAGGAGATCTGGCGCTAGCACATTTCGATCAACAGTTACCAACTATAATCGAAACAGATGCTTCGGATGTCGGAGTGGGAGCTGTGCTATTACAGCGGCAACTAGATGGACATGAACGACCGTGCTATTTCATATCTCGTGCGTTAACGGATGCCGAAAAGGGCTACAGCGTGATAGATAAAGAAGCATTGGGGGTAGTATATGCACTGAAGAAATTTTATCCATACGTTTATGGCACAAAATTCACCATAAGAACCGATCATCGACCCCTGTTAGGAATACTGGGTGAAAGTAAGGAAATACCTGTATTTTCGAGTCGTCGTATGCAACGATGGGCACTTTCTATGGCAGCTTTTGATTACGTGATGGAGTACATCAAAGGAGGCAATAATCACTTAGCAGATCATCTTTCAAGAAAACCGGATCCGCAGCAGACTCTTGTGGGTGAAAACGAAGAAGAAGCAGCGAGTGTTCATTACACTGTAGGAGCAGGTCTAAACGTCGTCTCAGCTGGTGAGTTAAAGGAAGCAACTGAAAGTGATGAGGTGCTACGTAAGGTACAACAATATATTTGCAATGGATGGCCAAGAAAACTTTCGTGTGGAGGAGAGCTTCAGAAGTACTTCGCAGTCCGGGAAGAGCTGAGTTACGGCGATGGATTGATTTTGCATGGTAATCGTCTGGTGGTACCTGCACTTTATCAGAATAGCATCTTGAATGAGTTGCACCAGTCCCACCAGGGTGAAGTTAAAACAAAGAGTTTTGCCCGTCAATTTGTGTGGTGGCCTTCATTGAATGCGGACATTCATCGGCTGCTTGAAAATTGCAAGTCGTGCAGCCAATTTAGGAGTTCACCACCAAGGACATCGTCCCCATGGCCTGAGACGAAACAGGTGTTTGAGAGAATACATTTAGATTTTGCAGGACCGATTCGTGGCCGGTATCTGCTGATAGTCATAGACTCGTTCTCTAAATGGATGGAAGTGTTCGTGATGACACGAATTACTACCGAAGCTACTGTTAAATGTTTAAGATCAACATTTGCACGTTTCGGGCTACCAGTTCTCGTTGTTAGTGATAACGGACCACAATTCACGGCATCCGAGTTTAGGAATTTTCTGCAGGTGAATGGAATACAGCATTTGACTTCTCCAGTAGCTCATCCTCAATCAAACGGAGCTGCGGAAAATGCTGTCAAAACGGTGAAGCTGTCCTTGGAGAAAATTATGGCAGCTGAAGGTGACATGATGTTTGAGGACGCGATTGTTGATTTTTTACTGGTGTACCGCAACACTCCACACTGCACCACGCACGATACACCTGCACAGCGTATGTTCGGAAGGAAGGTGAACCTGAGATTGGACTTGATAAAAAAGGCTGCTAGATCCATTTCACCTCGGCTCAAGTCTGTTGAAGGTCACCAGCAGCTTAGAACCGTAAGGGAGATAAACGTAGGTGATGCTGTTTTGGTAGTCGATATGCGACATCCAAACAAAAAGCGGTTCGTTCGAGGTACGGTGCAGAAGAGGATCGGTCGAGTTATTTACTTGGTATTAACTGAAGAGCAACAACTATGGAAACGTCATATCAATCAACTGTATAAACTGTCAGGTCAACCGTGCGTAACCGGCGATAACACACAACAAGCATTGGGCATTCCCGCAAATTCATCGATGATGCCAAGAAGATCAAACCGAGTTAAAGAGATAAATCAACGTACGAAAGATTGCAAATGATATGTTGCAATCTTGGAGGATCTTATGTTGTGTGATTTCATTTTTCTCTATAATTAACTGTCACTTCAAATCACTTTCGAATGTACTAAATTCTTTGTATTCATTCCATATACCCCTTTGTACAAGAATATCAGAAAACTGAATAAATGAACTAGTCTTGAATTGTAGCTTCACTGATCTACTTCGTTGTGCGCGTAAGAAAGAAATTCTATTGTAAAGGTTTAATGCGACTAAACATAGCAGTGTCGATGGTTTGGTAAGAGCAGTGGATGTCTACAGTGGCAAAGTAACCTTCCGTCGACCGATCAACAAGCTATCAGTTTTACCGATAGATGACAACAAGGCTTACTGCGATTCATTTCAAGTTTAGAAATAACCATTTCAACGTGGCGGTGAATGTTCCGTACCGGAAGAAGTCATGCTAGGCTTGTACATTTGTTTGTGCCTTTCTTTGCTTTGCTACCTGTTATATATACGCAAGTTATGTTGAAGGTCATTTGGCTCCAACCCATTTTAAACTCCTACATACTTCTCATGTGTAAAGCGAAGCACGCAATAAAAATTGTACCTGGTTTGTGAAGGCAACCAAACGTACAGTCCGTTTACAGTCCATAAGATCAGAACGAAACTAGATTCCAACGTGTGTAGACGCAAAGTAAAAGTTCTAAATAAATAATGTTCAAAAGTAAATGTTGCCTTATTCATTCACCAAGTGTCCCAAGTTTGAAGTAGTAGGTTCAGAAGTCGTAACGTGACACGACTTCAAGAAAACCGAGTATCCAACGAGTAGTCCGAACTACTCTAGCTCGTGCTTCCAATCCACTGGCGGAGTGTCCACCGAAGGCAAAACGCCCAGCGAGGATCCTTATCCTCTAGCTTTGGCCTTCTCACGAATAAGTGTTACAGTCCACTTTGCTCGTTCCCCCGGGCGGAACAGGGCCTAACTGACAAACGTAAACAATGGCTTCTTCCGTAAATTTCTCGTGGCACAAAAGCTACCCATGTAAGCCTCCAATTCTACCGGATAGGTGAACACTTCCTCTTCGAAATGATCGTGGTGGATTGATTAGGCGAGTTTTCAATAACGAGAAATTTAAGGAAGAAGCCATTGTTTACGTTTGTCAGTTAGGCCCTAATGAAAAATTTGTGTCGATTTAACCGGCTCGTCGGATGGTGTTGGTTGACGATCGGGACAGCGGGGGTGAGCTGTATAGACACTCAAATAATAGACAGGCCAACTATAGTCACTAGATTCATAGTCTGGCGAATACAACGACGGGAGCCAATTTGAACAGTCAGTTGGCGGAGCCAATCGAGCATATCTCGAGTAATTCATGTTAAAAGCCTAAAAGCCATTTCTGAACGATGACTTTAAACGTTGATTTCCCACGAAACACGAGAATCCCACTATATCCTACTACTCCATATGGTAGAACTAACATTCTTCAACCAAATGCTGCTTTTATTTCACGAGAGTGATTTAAGATTCAAGAGAAATCAATATTTAAAGTCATTATTTACAAATGGCTTTTAGGCCATAAACATGAATTACTCGAGATATGCTCGATTGGCTCCGCCAAGTGATAGTTCAAATTGGCTCCCGTCATTGTATCCGCCAGACTATGAATCTAGTGACTATACGGCCAACGTGTGCCTGGCACAGTTGATGAACACGCTCAAACAACCTCTCTTTCATTTGTATTACTGTCCCTTTTTTTCTTACGGAAAATTTACCCAATTTCCGTAAAAATTGGAACAGCTCATAAATTAAGTTGAGGCTGATTTGAACGTGTATTCAAAACAACTGTCAAATCGGATACAACATGGCGGCACGTTGGCCGGTCTATTACTACACGCTCAAAACAGCCTCTCTTTCATTTGTATTACTGTCCCTTTTTTTTCTCACGGAAAAGTTACTCAGTTTTCGTTAAAAGTGGAACATCTCATCAACTGAGTTGTTCCACTTTTTACGAGAATTGAGTAACTTTTCCGTGAGAAAAAAAGGGACAGCAATACAAATGAAAGAGAGGCAGTTTTGAGCGTGTATTACTCTATAGTGAGCTGTCGCTATGACAGTCGATGTCAGCAGTGCGTAACCAATGACGTCTATATCTAGGGGCGCGACTCTTCCGGATTATCTCAGAGTTAGAAAAGAAATGATGATTAATCAAAATGTCTTTTTCAAACCGGATGAAATTAAAAAAAAAATCTAAAAAATCCGATTCAACCAAATTATCGGATTTTATCGAACGAAATCATAATAAGCGATTAGCATATTTCGATCTAGGCGATCGGATTCATCCGATATTTCGATCTAGGCGACTTTTGCATAGTTTCATCGATTATTGTGCCATTAACTTATTTAGGTATATTTTGTTTAGAGTGTCCATTGGCAACATTGGCTGTTAGCTTGGCCAATCACAAAAAAGAAAAAGCGCAGCGATGTGGCAGAGGTGTGGTATCACATATAGTCACTAGATTCATAGTCTGGCGGATACAACGACGGGAGCCAATTTGAACTGTCACTTGGCGGAGCCAATCGAGCATATCTCGAGTAATTCATGTTCATGGCCTAAACGCCATTTGTAAATAATGACTTTAAATATCGATTTCTCTTGAATCTTAAATCACTCTCGTGAAATAAAAGCAGCATTTGGTTGAAGAATGTTAGTTCTACCATATGGAGTAGTAGGATATAGTGGAACTCTCGTGATTCGTGAGAAATCAACGTTTAAAGTCATCGTTCAGAAATGGCTTTTAGGCCCTTAACATGAATTACTCGAGATATGCTCGATTGGCTCCGCCAACTGACAGTTCAAATTGGCTCCCGTCGTTGTACCCGCAAGAGTATGAATCTAGTGACTATAGTATCACATACCAGGCCAAACTATCGAGTCGCAGTCTTGTGGCGTGATGCGAACTTCGACAAGGTGTTTTGACATGCTAGCAGATGCCACACCTCCACCCATCAGTGGGCGCCTGACCTTTTAAATGTTTGTTATATTCCTATAACTCGCAACTGCAGATTGAAACCGGAATAACCCACTAGCGCCAAACGATTTTACTATATTTCCCTATGTATGTTTGCATTGTGGCGCATGCATTGTGCGCTGTACAGCGCATCTGGTTTTCTCCACAGCTCCACTAGATGCGACACTTTGCTCCCTTATGGAAAAGCAGTTAAATTGATTTACACGAGTTATTTTTTCCGGTTTTGAACTGCAACGAGAATTATTCTTCAAATTACAGGAAAAATGTAGGTGAATGTGTTTTCGTTTGTAGAATCAACCAACAAATCTGTTTGTTTTCGTAGCTGCCATAATGAACGTACACGATCAAGTAAAATTGATAAAAAGCCCTTATCGGATGATATCGAGAGTACACGGTGTTCAATAAGTTCGGATACACTTTCAAAATTTGTTAAAAAAATGAAAACATGTTTTTTTATTTTTTGGATTTATGTTATTGAAAGCTATGTTTACAAGGAACGTTTACAACATTTCTCTTGGAATGACCCCCCCTTTGTACTCCTTAACGAGCTTCAAACGTTTCTCGAACGCGTCGCAGGCGGCACGCACGGACTGCATGGGCATTTCGTCCCAGATTTTGAGAATTACCGTCTTGAAATGATCCAAAGTGCTGACCTTGTATTCGTTCAGCTTCGCCATCATATAGGACCTAACAAAAAAGTCGAGAGGATACAAGTCCGGGGAGCTGGGAGGCCACAAAGTTTTGTCCAGAAAGTCGGTTGAATTGTCCCGACACCAGGCTTGAACCACATTTGCCGTATGGGCTGGTGCACCGTCCTGCTGGAACACGTAGTGCTCATCGCCGTAGAGGCTTCGGAGACTGGGGGCAACAACCTTTTCCAAAACCTCAGTTTTGTAGTACGCCGCGTTGATTTTGACGTTTTTTTCAATAAACACCAAGGGTAGCGTACCACGTTTGCATACTGCCCCCCAAACCATCACCGACGCGGCACTTTGGAACCGAGGGATGTTTATATTGGATTCAGGAATGCTGTCCCTCGATGGCGCCCACACCCGGTCATTTTGCACATTGTGCGGCTGCTGCAGCACGAACAGTTTCTCGTCCGAAAAAACAAACTCCTGACCAGCGTGCCGAGAGAGGATCCTCTTAGCTCGATCCAACCGCTTTTTGCTGGTAGCCTCCGAAACGCCATGGACCTTACGTTTTTTGTAAGGCCTGAAACCAAGGTCCTTGGTGAGTATGGTGTGAGCGGTTCCAATGGAAACGTTGAGATCTGCAGCCGTTTTCCGGATTGAGCGGTTCTTTTTGCGCCGAATTCGCTCCCTCACGATCTTGATGACCCGTGGCGTCCTCGCTGAACGCGGCCGACCGGATCTCGCACGGTCATTGGTCGAGGACGTCTCCCGGTATCGCCTGATGGTCGTGTAGACAAAGTTCCGCTTGACCCCATGCGATTTCAGCAGCCGGAATATATCGCCGGGTCGCTCACCGTTCAAAAAACGCTTAATTACGAAGTCCCGATACTCTTTCATCGCGCGTAACAAACGAACAACAACTAACAGAATGTCAACACCGCGCACATTCGGTAGCGTATGAATGAAGCTAAAGCTGACACCAATACCAATGCAGAATATGTACATGGCGCATACCTACGCAATGATGAAAACTTGTATTCGAACTTATTGAACACCGTGTAATCGAAAGTAGCAGAAATTAATTTTCCAATTTTAGATTAATGAGAGTTATTGTGAATAATGAAAAGAATCATGGATAAATCAAACTTATCCACTATGAATGGATGATTGTCGCACCCCTAGGTCGATATAAGGTCTGGGCCGACGCACTGCTTGCTTGTATTGGAAGCAAAAATAATATCGTTGCAAATGAAAACCGGAATAACCCACTGGCGCCAACTGATTTTTCTCTCGTTCTGTAGGATTGAATTGTGGCGCATTGAGTGCGCTGTACCACGCATCTGATGTGCTACATAGCGCACTAGATGCGACACTTTGTTGCCATACGGAAAAGCAGTTATATTGATTTGCGCGAGTGATTTTTCCGGTTTTCAACTGCATCGAGAATAATGTAAACATTGCTGAGCCGACGAGTGATGACGTTACACTATTGAACTAAAGAGACTGGAATATACAAAGAGACGCCATATGATCCCTACGAAAATAAATCGTCTAGCAACCACGTTACACGATACGCGCATCACTGTCATTGCTCGAAACTTTGCTTGACTTTTGTTTTCATTCCGTTTGAACCATTTGTTGTTGTTGGTTTTATAAGAAGTGTTGTTCTTTCGATAATTTTTATAATGAAAGTTACGCCCACAACCATGAAGTTTTTGGCAAAGTATTTCTGCAACAAAACCACGCCAGGTTTCAAAAACATTGCGTTTTTTCGTTTCATTGTGGCCTTCCGTCTGATTTTTTGTCTCACCGATAGCTGCCGGCTATGCAGTGTAAGAAGATTTATTCATCAACTCAATTAAATTACATTTAGTGAATTATTTTCAACAATTTCAGTTCCACTTCGGCCCAGACGACATTTATTTCGCCTCGGTGCAGGGAAAAATTCTCAAGTGTAGAGGAGCATTGCCAGTGTACCCATTCGTCGCACAGATTTCTAATTTTCCAACTTTGCCGGGGCATAGCAGGAGGCTCCAAGCACCCACTTGTGAAAATATCACGATTCAACCGAATTCCACGTTCCAGTTAAATGCATCCGCTACATCATCAGAGCACCAAATTCCGCTCTGAAGATTTGAAAGTGAAGTCGTGCAAAATAAGAACCCGGAACCCAACTATATGGCATCTGCATTTTCAGAAAGAGTGACTGGCATGGTGGCAACGGTGGCAAGTGTATCACTGAATCAAAACAACCGCAATCTTACTCCAAAGATTTCCGTCGAAGTACGTCACTCGAATGTTGTAGAACATGAACGGATTTGTGCACAAACAAAAACAGTGTATGAAAAGTTAGCTAAAAAAGTTGTTGTTCATCTCTTCTCATGGCTAGACCTTAATTATTTATTTTAGACGAATACTTGAACTTGAGACCAAATGCAGATCCCTGAAACAGAAGGTGAAAGCCCAAGAAACCGCTATCGAAAAACAAAACAAACAGCATGACCTTGCTCTAAGCGCCTTAAACAAAACTTTTAACAGTGACCAGGTTGATGTTTTGCTGTACGGTAAGCAGCGACCTAAAGAATGGAGCGATACAACTATCACAGAGAGCCTAAAAACAAAATTTGCATGCGGTAAGAAAGAATACGAGCACGAGCGTCAAAAGTACCCTATTCCATCGGAGCGAAAGTTACAAAGAAGGATGGAAGATATAAACTTCGAAAGTGGGATATTGTACGATGTTCTGGAGCTTCTAAAACTGAAAGTCAACATGATAGAAGATGCTGACTTGGACTGTGGCATTGTGTTTGACGAGATGTCAATCGAGGAGGCTCGATCGTATTGCATCCCATCTGGCAAGTTCTACGGAAATGTAACTACTGAAGACCAAAGCGTTTTAGCGAGTCATGCTCTAGTGTTCATGCTGACTGTGATCAGAAAGGGATGGAAACAGGTTGTTGCGTATCATTTCACAGGTAATAGTGTCGCAGAGAAAATTCTTAAAGATATCTTGTGGGAGTTGATTTTCCATGTGGAGGGTATAGGATGCAAAGTGCACTTTATAACGTCTGATTGTGCTCCAGGCAACAAAAAATTATGGAATGATATTGGATTGAACTTGCACAAGGTCGATGTATTAAGCAGCACTCCCATTGCACATCCCGTAGATCCTAAGCGAACATTGGAAGTCATGCCGGACGTAGTGCATGTGTTCAAATCAGCAGTGCAAGGTTGGGTTAATAACGGAGTTCTATTTTTGCCTCCAAAAGTAGTTGCAGAAAACAGCTTTTGCTCCTCAAAAGTAAGCATACATCACAGAGCGGAGCTTGTAAATTTTGAGAAAAATAATCTCTTAAAAGTGGCATCAAAACTAAAACATGACGATGTAGATTTCAACCGAAAGAATAAATTCGATGCAATGAAGGTTATCAATTCATATAAGTTCGTGAATAAGGATGTATCTGCAGCCCTACACACTTAGAAAATTTTACAGTATTCGGTAATTTTTTACCGAACTTTCAACAGCTGAACAGTTCGGTAATCCAATTTAACGGACTTCGGTAAAATTTGACAAGTTCCGGTAATTTTTTTACCGGAATACTGTAAAATTTCACCGAAATCCGGTGAATCGGATTACCGAACGTTCAGTTGTTGAAAGTTTGGTAAAAAATTTCCGAATACTGTAAAATTTTCTGAGTGTGTGCGATTTTATAGTCAAATAGCTAACAGACCTGAAGTTCTTTCCACTGCATATTTTGTAGAATGCCTTTCTAAATGGTTTAGTCTGTCATCAAGTAGGTTGTTTAAGATGGCATTGAGTAAAAGTAAGTACCATTATATAGTGCCAGTTTCATTTCTATTAACTATTTATATCTTTCAGCAAAACCTGAAGTTTACAATCAAATGTTGGCATTCCTTGATTTTTTCAAGCAAATGATACATTCGATAGAAGTAAGCTATACAAAAAAAATTGAACCATGGCAGTCGTCCATCATCTTAGCAATAAATTCTGTGCTAAGACTACAGGATCTTTTTTTAATGTTAAAAATTACACATTTTTATTAACAGGTCGCTTTACACAAGACTGTGTTGAAAACCTGTTTTCGCAAATTCGTATAAGACAAAAAAAAACCAACAGCTTTACAGTTTAGGAATCTATTGAAATCCATTTGTATTCCCAAAATTGAATAGATGTACCTGGGTTATCATACGAAACCGACGATAGGGAGTGGTTAATCAACTTTCCGAGCAATGTTCGACAGCTGGCGCAGCAGAAAGAATCTGAAATGGAAAATGTGTCCACGCGAATTGCTGTATCATCGGCTTTATCTACTTTCCCAATCGTAATACAACCATTGAATGAATCGGAACGGAATGCGCTGTACCATATTTCTGGATTAATGATACATAAGGTTGCTAAAAAGGCGTCGGTTTGTGATAATAATAATAATAAATGCGTGAGCAAATGTATTTCAGATCAGCCGTTTTTGGCCAATTTCAGTAAATCCACAATACTTAAAGATTTTACAGAACATGCTTTAGTATATGCCAACGAAGATACGTTTAATTTTTTTATAAGCCTAGAATCAATTGTAAGAGTTCACGTGAAAACATCAGATACCTGCGAGAATAATCAGTTCGAAAATATTGTAGTGCTTTTGAGTAAAGTTCAAACGCAGCATTTCCTGAACTGTCACAATATCAAGAAAAATTGATAAGAAAATTTGCTCTATTTAGGTTGAAAACGTTAGTAGCTAAAAAATGTCGAAAAAATAAATTTGATAGCAAATCTATGGCCTTATAAGAACCGTTGAATTAACATTGTTGTAGAAAAAATGTTTCATGTATATATTAGATTCAGGAATATTATGTGACCTAAGGAACTAAATAAAACATACTGCTCATACCTTCACTCATAACTGACTACGCTATCCAAGGTCCCTAACAATACTTCCCACCATTTTCAAATCAAGTTTGCTGATTGACAGGTCTCTTCTTCAATTGGAATCACAATGACAGATAAATTGAAATTCCAATCAGAACACGGCGCCTTTTTGTATATTCCAGTCTCTTTACAATAAACAAACACGGAGCGAACGAATCAAAAGAAATAGTATGACGTAGCACTTTGCGAGTTTTTGTGTAGTGTGCGCAAGGAATGCAGTAGTATTAAGGCCGAGCTACAATGTGGACCGCAACGGCGCGGCGCGGCAGTTGTTGACATACAATATATGGACTAACTGTCAAAAGCTGCCGCAACGCGCCGTTGCGCTCCCCATTGTAGCTCCGCCTTTAAGGAGTGTATCGAATATAAGCTATCCACATACATTTGCGTTGTACGCATGTATTTGTGATGTTCTTTATGCTCTGAACACTGCATGCTGTGCGTTTGACTGTCAACTTTCTTTTGTTTACTTGTTTGTGCGGTTCCAATTCTGCGTTTTCAAAATGTCGCGTATGGAAAAGGAAGTGAAAATTAAGGTTCTGGACACATGGCTAAGTGAGAAGGGTATTACTATGCGAAAATTGGCGAAGCGGTTTGGAATTCATCATGCGAGTGTTAAAACCATCATTAATAAGTTTGGGGAACACTATTCTTTGGATGAGCTACCAGGAAGAGGCAGAAAACCCGGTTCTTCCTAATCTAATCTAATACAAACGCAGCCAGTACGAGAAAGCATCCTGGAAATAATTGAGTTAGATGACGCCCAATTATTCTTTTTGTTTATATTGAGGCTTGCAGCATATCAAGGACATGATACAAGCATCAAAGCGGCCAGGCCTACTGCGTTGCATTAACCGCAAAGATGATTCTAAAAAATGAGTTGAATTCAAATGAATAGATTTGAACCACAACGCATTTTTGAATCTACAGGGAGGAAGGATGCGTGGACATACCGTACCATACGCTCCGAGGTTAAAATAATAAAATGTTATTTAAATAAATCCAAGTAATGATAAAAATGGTAATGATAGTAATAAAAAGTAATAAAAATGTAAAATCAACATGGAATATAGAATAGTATATAAAATATAGTGAAGGGATTTTCTTATGGAAAATGATGACAACAATTACACATGTCTCCAGATTGTTGTAGCGCTGCAATTGTAGAAGTATTTGCGTATCTATTATGAACCTAAAAGCTTAGACAATGTATGATAGCCACGAGAAATTTTTTATAAAATTACTTTTCAAAACTTGGAAACTCCATGGATGACCTGAACTTATATATAAAAAATAGTATATTTAAAATGTCGATATACTGTTCCATTTCCTTGCATCCACCAATGCAATCTAATCTAATAATGGAAACGCAGCCAGTTCGAGAAAGCATCTTGGAAAAAACTAGGCTATATGACGTCGACTTATTTTTGCTTTCAATATTGATGCTTGCAGCATGTCAATGACTCAAAACAAGCGTCAAAGCGGCCAGGCCCCCTACGTAACATCAACCGCAAAAAAGAAACTATAAAACGAGCTGGATTCAAACAAATAAACCTGAACCGCAACGCATTCCTAGAATCTACAGGACAGGAAGAATGAGTGGACACATGGTATCATACGCTCCGAGCCATGCCAAGTAAAATATAATGCTTTTATGCATCCTGGAGCATAACAGAAACCGGCAAATACTTGAATTTTGAACAACATTTAGCATATAATGGAAGGATCGCATTTGTTATGTACAGTAAAAATGAAATGACTAGGAATATATTGTTTTGTCAATCTTATTTAAACTTAGACTTCGGTTATTCCACGCTTTACCGATTGGCTAAGGGAAGACCATATGTTATGTAACTTCAAATACGAAAAAAAAATGTTAATAGATCAATATGCAATGCTGAAAATAAAAGAAATATAAATTATTGCTGAAATGAGACTCTAATTCTTCTCATGGTGCTTCTTCCTCCTGTCACATGGTTTTTTCAGCAGTCATTATATCTACACAGATAAAAAGAAACATTGAATTTTATGCGTTTTCTAATGCACATAAATGGAATGCTAGATTTGGCAGAAATTAATGGGATTATTCATGTAAATTGAGGTCAGATAACGCCTGCATCTAGCCTTTTGTATGACAGATTACAAACATTTTTGTATGTTGTATGGATGATTGCATACAACTTCGCTGTTTACGAGAGGCAGAAAACCCGGTTCTTCCAACCCGAAACTGGAGCAGAAAGTGGTATCTCTAATCATGAAGAACAAATCAATGTCAATACGTGATATGGCCAAAAAAGCAGGAACAAGTGTCGGAATGATCCAGCGTATCAAAAGGCGAAACCACCTGAAGACCTACAAAAGCAGAAAATCTCGAAACAAAGTGCAGAACAGAAGAAGCGAGCAGCAACAAGGCCCGGAAATTGTATTCGCGTCTTTTGCAGCGTCCGGATGCATGCGTTTTGATGGACGATGAGACCTATGTAAAGGAGGACTCAAAAACCCTTCCAGGTCCACAATACTTTACTGCCGTCGTTGGAGAGAATGTGAGCGATGCGGATAGGTCGATTCAAGTGGAGAAATTCGGTCGAAAGGTACTGGTATGGCAAGCAATATGTTCCTGTGGTTTGAAGTCAACCATTTTTTACACTACCGGAACTATAAATGCGGAAATCTATCGATCTGAGTGTCTCCAGAAGAGATTGTTGCCTTTATATAAGAAGCATAGTACACCTCCACTGTTTTGGTCGGATGTAGCGTCGGCTCACTATGCAAAAACCACTCTCAATTTGCTTGCGGAAGAGGGTATAGATTTCGTTGAGAAAAATATCAATCCACCAAATTGCCCTCAGCTTCGACCCATCGAACGTTACTGGGCAATCGTGAAGAGGGTCTTCAAGAAGACTGGTAAGGCAGCTGGGAACATGCCGGAGTTTCAAAAAATTTGGGCTCAAGCGTCCAAAAAATACGATGCAACACTTGTCCGGAACTTGATGAAGAGCATTGGATCCAAAGTTCGAAAATTCGTGAAGGAATAACTTATATTTCATCCGGTCTTCATTATGTTCAAGTTTAACCTCGTACAATAAGGGATCAATTTTTTGTATGAATAAAATATCGGTTTTCAACATAATTTGAAAGAAAGTTTGGGATAGGGATGTGCAAGATGATTTCCGTATTTTCATTTTCGATACTTGTTCCATATTTAGTTCAATTTTAATTCCATTAGATTAAAGTTCATTTCTTTTACATTTTAGAGCTATAGTAAGTAGTTTTTAAAATATATTTAAGATTTGATTAATTATGTGCAGTAATGTTAGGGTAAGTTACAAATGTAATCGTTTGGGCCGGTTACATTCATTCCCCACCTCATGTAAAAAATATTAATAATTTTTTTTTTATGAGAGAAGTCAAAAGATCAGGTGTGTCTAGTAGCTGTGTCCTAGTAGCTCTCTTTTCAATGAGAGCTAGATTGCCCGGATAAATATAACCATACAATTACAATACAATAATATAAAATAACATTAAAATCTATTTCCGACCATGAATTTTATTGTTCATGAATCAGATAAATGAAATATGCATATTGTCATTACAATAGATTTACAATTCACTCCATGTGCTAAGATTTTCAACAATTGATAAACAATACAATTAATCACTTTCACTTTTTTTAAACACTATTTAAAAAAAAAACTTTTTTGAGCGTATTAGTAGAACGATTGTGATTGGGAAACTAGGAGAATTTAAAATTAACACTTCATTTAATCACTATTAAAAAAATAAAAAAATTAAACTTGAAACACTTTTTCAAATTTTTGCTAGTAAACGCGAGAAAATTCCTTTTAATTCTACTATGAGCTTATCTTTTGACAGATAGGCCTATTGCGTCTGCTACTTACAGACTTCTTCAGTGTCGAGTGCTCAGGAATGCCAGGAGTTTCGCCGTATTACCTTCGCTGTTATTCAAGGCATCATGCAGGCTGGTAGAGCTGATGTCAGCTTCTTGGCGTTCTGTCACGAACTTTCGACAGTGGAGAATAACGTGCCGCACGTTAGTTTCGGTTCCGCAGCATTCGGAGATGGGCAGTGTGTCCTTTTTCAAAAGAAATGAATGGGTCAGCCGAGTGTGGCCAATCCTGAGGCGTATTAGCGCACGTTGGTCGGCTGGGTTGGCCTGGTCTATCCACCTGCGCGTCCCTTCACTTCCCTCAGTTTTGCGTCCCTAGCCTCGTACCACTGTTGGTCCCATCGGCGTCTTATCGCTTGTTTCACTGCTCGCAGTGCATCTTCGCCCGGAATAGCCATATCTATGACGGGTTCTTCTCTAGCTTCGTTTGCTAGTCGATCAGCCTGAGTGTTTCCGTTGATCCCAGAATGTCCCGGAATCCAACAGAAGCGAACGAGTTTGTTACGCACAATCTCTTCGATTTCTTGAATCCACGGATGCTTCGACCTTCCTGATTCTAGGGCCAGAAGACAACTGGCTGAATCCGTAAGGATAACCATTTCGGCACTGACGTTCGGTATCAAAAGCGCTCTCTTAATGGCGTACGCCTCTGCCGAGAAAACACTGCACGCTTTCGGAAGGCTGAATGAATCTGCGAGACCAGTCATGCAAAATACGGCTCCAACGGTGTCTTCACTTTTCGAACCATCGGTGTAGACCACCGTTGACCTGTGGAATCTGGTTGCAAGCAGCTGTTGGACGACTGGACGGACTCTATCCGGCGGATCACCGGCTCGTACACTTCGCTTTACATTCCATACTATCGATGGTTTATGTGCGTGCCATACAGGATCGCTCTGTCTCGTCGAATGGTCGACAGTAGGAAGTTCGGTACCCGTCACATCAAGGATACGTTCAGATGCTCGCCGGATCAGTGGTAGGGTGCTGTTGGTTCGACTTTTAGCTAGGATCCGGAAAGCCGTTCGTGCTACAGATTGAACTGCAAGGTATCCAAAGGGGAGTGTTCCAGCTTCGGCCATAACCGAGATGATTGGGCTGGTCACAAACGCTCCGGAAGCGTATCGTACCATTTTGTTGTATGCTGGAGCTAGGGTCTGCAGGGTATCTGGTCCTCCTCGGCTCACTAATCCAACACCGTAGATCAACTTCGCAGTGACTAGTGCCGAACCCACCTGCAGCAAGGTTGCTCGGTTGCCACGCGGGAGTTTCGCTCCGATTATCTGCAGGATCCGTAGTCGAGACTCGCATGCTTTCTTCACCGCTTTGCAGTGCGGCTTGAATGTCAGCGTTCGGTCTAGCGTGACAGTTAGGGGGATATCCAGTTAGAATGAACAAACAAATCTTTTTTTCATGCCATAAAAAGTTAGTAAATTTCCCGTAGAATACGCTCCTGAAACCCTTTTTTCAAAATTCGAACTCCAAGTGTTTCTTTTCATCGTTTTTCGAAGACGCCTTTTTCGCGCGCAGCAGGTATAAAGAGACGCTCTTTCGATAATTAAAACTTTCAACGCGTTTTTCTCAAAACAGCATTTTTGGAGTTTATGCCGGTGATAACTCGAAACTAATTATTCGATTAAGCTGAAACTTATGGGATTTCTTTATCATAGTATTGTGTTACCTTCTACATGAATTAAAAGTTATTGTAATATTTGATTATGATATACGGAAAAATGTGATAAAATGGCGGAAAAAATGTGGTTTTTATTTTTCAAAAAAGTTACGCCAAAGGCACATTTTTTTTTACTTTTTTGTTTCAATTCATCTACTAAATGTAAATGTAATTAATGATTTTTTTTTGGATTAGCAGGTTTCAGATCAAAACTGCGACCAGGAGAACCGGCACAAGCAAAATACAACGATTTTTTCTACGCACTCTAACAGCGCCAAACTGATTTGGCGGAATGATTTGTCCGTTCTGATCAGAGGAGCTCTTTTCCGCGAATTCACAAATCATTCAGTAAAAGAGTCTGGCTACCTAGGCGGAAGGAATGGTTATAGTAGCTCTCTTTTGATTGAGCCAGTGAATAGATCTGATGGAATGATTTGTCCGGGCGAGTGAAAGGAGCTCTTTTCCACCAGATCACCAGCTGCTCAAACATAGAGTCTGGCCACGAAAGGAAATTGGTATTGGCAGCTCTCTTTTCGTTACGAGTTGACTAGATCATATGGAATGACTTGTTCGATCATGTGAGAGGAACTCTTTTCCACCAGATCACTCAACTCTTAACAATAGAGTCTGGCTGCTCAACTAGTGAATGAAATGAATCAAAATAATTTGTCTCACCGGGGATCAAGCCTTCCGGCATAGGGGCTCGTCAGAAAAAATCGCTCCAACCTCTCAAAATCAACTCTTTGAAAATACTAAGCTTTTATTTACTTAGTTGATACTTGATAATGTGAATTCATCCTAGAAGAAAAAAAAATAGTACTCTAGTAGCCTCTTCATTTTATTTACTCATCACCAAAGTGTAATTCGGCATTAAAAGAACCTCACTCAAGCTTTTTTTCATCCCCCCACCTTCCATTCATTCAATTCATTCACGCAGTTATCTGGTCCAAAAAGCAATCCACCTAGAACAACATACACACATACACAGCAGTTATCGACTAATTTATATATTCTAGGGCCCTAACAATACAATTTGAGAAGGTGTAGCGTTTTCACTCGGTCGTAGTTGTAATTCGATCGACGAAATTTACCACCGTGAAGAAGTTAACAATCCCTCCAAATGTGATTCTGGCGAAGTCATTGTTTATAAATAAAGAAGAAAACGAGATAAATGAGAGGAGAGGTAGAACATGATGCGAATGAGGAGAAAACGACTTCTGACGATGACGGAATCTGATAAGCTTGAACGATTTTTTCCTACCTAGTTTTTCTACGGTGAGAGGCAAGTTTATCAAAAAATTGAATTGTCCTTCTTGGGGAATTGAGTACTCGTAAAATGCTGGATAAAGTTACGGTCGTTCGGAATCGATTGGTGATATTTTTCAGTCCGGTCGTAACGTAATAGTAGTGGAAAAAGTGAATTGTAAAAGTGTCCGTTCTTGGGTCTGCTGTCTGATCGTTCAAAACGAACGGCATGAATGGCTGCTACTGCTTGCATCGAAACTGAGCTGGCGATAGCTACGTTTCGGTCGTCAATATGACCGAAAATCTGAGCTGAAATCAAGTGCCAGTATATAGAACTAGATTCTAGAAGAAAATACCAAAACCGTGCCAAAGAGAATTTTGATTCGGTGTGCAGGCTTAGTTTGTAAATTAATCGGTGTAAGAAGAGTGTGTTAGACGCAGTTATCATGTTGCTACCGGATGGTTTCACACATCGGCGACGGCCGGCTTGATATGGACGAGTGCCGACTGCAGCAGCTGCGGGTCCAGCAGGACTTAGTCGAGATCTAGGACATCAAGGAGAGCTGGTTTTCAAAGCAACAAATTATTTTTTTCTAACAATTTTGAAGACAATATCCAATATCCTGTTTCTTTATTTTGTCTATTTTGTTTTGTTTTGTTTTTCGTTATGCTTGTCTTTTTTCAGTCACATTGGAGCGGCTCATTGCTTTTGGCGGAAAGTGCAACATACTTTCAGCATATCGTTCACCAAAACGAACCCTGCTGCAAACCTTTCCCCAACTATCCAACATCCCAGTGATTTCTCGTGAAAGTGCAGAGGATTTCTCGGCTTCCTCCAAAGCGAGTATCATGTCAACACATTCCTTCCCATTCCCTACTTGACCAGCATTCGGGCACGGCCGGCACCGGTATTGCTTTATAATGGGTAACCAGTTTTTACACATTGAAGATGTATGTTAGTCCCAAACATTATCTATTGGTTCTTTGTGTAAATACAGCTGATCTGGCAATAACGGAATTGCATCGGTGGGCGGTCAATCATGCTCATGCTCATGCTCAATTGAATTGTCCTTCTGGGGGAATTCAGCTTGGAAGAGAAAGCTAAACAGACGTTTTGCGAAATCCGGCGGATTTCGCACTATCCTGGTTTCAGGTGAACGGCAGGCCAGATTCCTAAGTTTTTCCCGCTTGGGTCCTCCAACTCATAAGAAGATTAGCCGATTTTGTTCTTTACTAGGCAGGGTAGATACTGCCGTCCAAGTTTGGCATTGTAATTTTTGACGGCCGAAGACTGCTTCATGTTCTTATAATAGACTAGCTGTCCTACTGCCAAGGACTTGGCAAACGTACGGTTACGTAGGTTTTAGCGGCTTCGGGATACGTTGTTCGATTTTTCTAGATTTTTACGAACGATTTCGTGAATATTGACGAACATCTGTTTGCGTTAATCCACTTTCTCTTTCGCGGTAAGTCTTCTCCGTTTCGCCATACGAGGGTCGGACCCCTGCTCCGATAGCTCTTGTCCGTGGGTAATGAAATACGGAGTAAACCCTGTCGAAGCGTGAATACTGGTGTTGAGCATTAGTTCAATTTCGGAGATTTTCGTATACCATACGCGTTGGTCTTCCTGGACATAAGTGCGTATGACCGCGTTTATGGTTCGAATGACGCGCTCGACCGGATTTGATTGCGAATGGTAGCGGGAGTTCAGCCAGTGTGTGGTTTTGAAGTGGTCTAATAACTCTTTGATGTCTTTTGAAGTGAAAGTACTGCCATTGTCGGTGATAATGGTTTCAGGGACAGAATTCCGGTAGAACCACTGATTTTTCAAACACATGGCTGTCCACTTCGAGAAATAATCACAAATCACTAAGGTATGCTGATTTCCCTTCCGTCTAAGTCGCAACTTACCACAAAATCCAGCGAAATTATCTGCCACGGACCCGGCCGTCCCAGCACAGCGCATTTTCCCCATTTCCGGGATGGTTTGGACGTAAGATGGCTTGATCTCCTTACAGGTGGAACAAGCGTGAATATGTGCCTTGACGTCCTTAGCCTTGACGACCCGAGGCTCGTTTCTTCCCCTGAATTTTCAATCATGGCGCATCCTGTGATTGTGGGCTGGATTTTGAACATCTTCCAACAATCCATTCCACAGATGCAGCTGATGGCCAAATTAGGAACGACCAGAGTCGGCACAACCTTGCACGAAAAAGGCAGGTAAAGCTGTCCACGGACATTAAGTGCTTCTCCACTCGCTCTGCGTAACCGGATGGGATCCCGAAGTGGAAATATCCGCATCGATTTAAAAGAGTTAAAGACTGCGTTATTGATCAATTGATTACTACCACTGTCAAGAAGAGCTCGAAAGTACGCGGACAATTATCATCGGGAAATGGATATGAAATCGTGAACAAAGCCGGAGACCCCGGGTATAGGCTATCGGTAGCCGGCTCGAAACAGGTGGGATGGTTTACGCCTAAAAATTGTGATTCAGCAGCCGGCGGTTTTGGCTCGCTGCGATGGCATTTTGTACGCAATACGGACAGTTGTTGCACGAATAGCCACGAAACCCACAGTTCTCGCACAGCACTCCTTTCGGACGTCGACATTGCTCCATCCCAAACTTGCCGCAATTGAAGCAGAGAGAGGCTGATGAGACGCAATCATGTCTTCGGCATCAGAATTTGAAACTTCTTGTGCTTTGGAATTGGAACACTCATTGTTCCGAACAATTCCTCCAAACTATGATAGTACTGTAGAAAAGTTTCGTTTCGTAACTGACGACGCTGTTTCGTAACTGACGACGAGTTTATACTTTCATTTTTATCATGGCTGCACGAATGTCCTAGTTGCAAATTCAACAAGCGTCCTGCGTCCCACATGGTCATATACCACTGCAAGGCGGGTCCTTTAAACAGGTGAATAGCTGAATCGAATAGTTCGACTTCTGAAACGTGCTCAGATACCGCCGTGGCATGAACCATTCCGAAGAACTGATTCAACTTCAACCCTTGTTCTTCGCCATCGTATTTCGAAATCGAAATCATCCATCGAAATCGTCCATTTAGACACAGGAAGGCTATGGCGGCCCTGATTACCCGATAGAGCTGTATTTTAGGGAGTGAACGAGGGGTTAGCATAAGAATTTGAAGTTGAGACAGCACTTCCAGACCAAGGATTTGGGTCTTTATTTAAAATTACTAGAGTAACGATACACCGTCGTCAGTAAAGAAAGTCGGTTTCAGGAGATTTACCAACACAATATTCTGACTACCCTGCTGTTCCTTCATTCACGGAGAAAATCGAAAATGCTGATAGGCATATTATATATTCCTTTCTACACTTTGTTTCTTTTAACGCACTACGATGCATAACAAGTATGCATTGAATCAATATATTTTATGCATTGCAATACGTTTTAGATAGTTATTATTATCCATGCATATTGCGTTATCGGCGTTAGCCGAGGCACCCTCTGATGTGGCGGAGGTGTGGTATCACATACCGTGTCAACATATCAAGTCAAAGTCTTGTGGGGTGCGGCGAACGTCGACAAGGTGGTTTGACATGCTAGCAGATGCCACACATCCGCCACAGCAGTGGGCGCCTGGCCTTATATGTTTCAATAAGAGATCGAAATTCTCACTCACGCATTTTCTCCGTGCTTATTGTACGTTGCCATCATCTGAGTAAAAGGCCCAAATTTGGCGTAATTTGTGCGATGATGGTTTGTTGTAAATATATTTCTATTTCGTAATTGCCGGGACGAAATGTAAAAATTAAGTTATGCTAAAAGTTCCACAGAGTCAACGCGTTGCGCAACAATATCATTTACGAATGAAACTAATGCAAATTCACGGCGATCTTTTAATGATTGGAGATGGAGATTCATAAGATGGAAGAGGTAAGGTTACAAGGTTGTCCAACTTAATTTACGAAGGGCAAATAGTAAAAACTGCTTCTGTACCGATTCTATTCGTTCTTCTTGTATGACTGAAAAGGGTGACCAAACTACGCTACAATATTCCAGTATTGACCTCACATATGCAATGTACAATGTTTTTATTGTGTACGGGTCATGAAAATTGTAACAAAAACGTTTTATAAATCCAAGCATATTATTTGCTCTGTTGATTATAGTATTGTAATGTTCAATGATTGTAAGTTTGGAATCTAAGATTACTCTTAAGTCCCTTACTCTTTTACACTTTTCAACTGGCTGATTCCCTAAATTAATAGTTACGTCTAGGGTGCTTCGTTTCCTACTAAAAGTTATCGAATTAATTTTTTTTACGTTTAGCTGTAAAAGATGTTTGTTACACCAAACATAGAAAACGTTTATTTCTTGCTGGAATGTAGTGATATCTTCTTTTTTCTTATTTATACAAATAGTTTCATGTCATCAGCATAAACAAGAAATTTAATGTTTGTAAGAATAAAGGAAACGTCATTTACAAACAAAATAAATAAGAGGGGGCCTAAATGAGAGCCTTGGGGGACGCCAGAGGTGACTTGAATAGGGTTTGATTTCTTCCCTTTGAATCTTACTATTTGTTGACGGTTAGTGAAGTAGGATTCGATCCATTTGAAAATTCCCATTTTTTTGCAATTTAAAAAGAAGCATGTCAATGCGATCAAAAGCTTTGCTGAAGTCTGTATAAAGAGCTTCTACATGGTTACCATTGTCCATTGCTATCAGAGTGTAGTTAACGAATTCCAGTAAATTTGTGCTAGTTGATCGTCTTTTGAAGAATCCATGTTGCACTACAAAGCAGTTTTTGATTTGGATGAACAAGTTTAGAAATGCAAGATAAAATGGCAATTCCACGATAGTTACGTATGTCAGTTTTTTCCCACTTTTGAAAATAAGTACTAGGTAGGAACTTTTCCATAGTTTGGGAAAGATACCAGATTTTAATGACATATTAAATAACCAATATAAAGGTGATGTAAGTTCCAATGCTAAGTTTTTCATAAATACTAGTGGTATTCAGGGCCAGAACCTTTAGAAACGTCTAAATTATTCAAACCTTGAAATATGTCTTGAAATTCGACTTGTCTAACTCCAATGTCCCTTGAAAATCCTGGGAAGAAATCGAAATATTCGTAATCGCGATCTTCTTCAGCAAATGTGGTATATATTTCTTGAAAGAATGTTGCAAATAGATTGCAAATTTCTTCTGCGTTATAACCAACATTTGAGTTAAGATGCATTCTAGATGGGAAGTTGTCAGATTTCAATTTAGTTTGAACATAATTGAAAAATTTTTTTGGGCAAGACTAAATTTCAAGTTCAGTTTTTGCATTGTGCTCATCATATGCATTTTTTATGGTTAGATTCAGTTCATCACAAATACTCCAGTAGTTTGCCAGGTTATTGCTGTGACCATCTCTTTTGAATATTTTGTGTGCTTTTTGCTTCCAATTTTTCAAATTTTTTATTTGTTTATTATACCAAACTGGCTGGTTTGACTTACCTTGTCGCCTTATTCTTTTGAGTGGTACTTCTTCAAATATAATTTCAAACAATAATTTATAAAAAGCTTCAAAAGGAGTCTCAATTTTTCGTTCGTTCTTAAAAATGGTTTGCTGTTTCTGATAATTTTGTTTCTTATGATGTCATAATTTGCTAAATGATATTGGAAAACCTCTTCATATCCGAAGTTGTCGGGTCTTTTTTATTCGTGGATAAATAAAGAAAACTCAATTGCTTCATTTTTCCATAATGTTTCATTTTTCCATAATGGAAAAAGTGATTCTGCTACACAGAAATCTTCCTCAATATTTGTTAATAAAAAATCTAAATAGCAATTTTGCTGGTTTTTTACATGATTAACTTGGATGAGCCCGAAACCTGCAGTTTTGTCGAAAATAAACTGCAATGTTTCATTTTCTCCGACGACTGGTAGAAGGATGCACTCATTTTCGGTATCTAAAATGAATTCAGCACTACGTTGATTAAAATCTCCATATATGTGAACTTTCACTTCTGGGGGAAGCTCAGACATAATTACGTCTGCAATGTGAAAAAAATGATGATATACTTCTTTACGAGCGTTGTTTGGGGGAAAATACACTGAGACAAATACCTGCCATGTGTATTTTCACCCATACATGTTCAAATTCCATAACTTTTGATGTATCGATAATTTCTGAATTAAAATTGGTAGAAATAGCTATTAAAACACCACCACCTGACTTCCTTTCAGAAATTTCCAAATTGCGATCATTTCTAAAAACATTACAAGAATTTCCGAAGACTTCTTCACTCCTAACGCTTTGATCCGAACTGGTTTCAGTTACCATTATTATTGGGAATGAGCAACCCAAAATTTTATTATGAATTTCTTGAATTTTAGCCGCACTTTTCATACGGTTAAAATTTTGGCAATAAACTAAAATTTCGGTACTTAATTGAATTATAGGTGGAAGCGTTTGCTCATTGGAGTTGGTCGATAAATTAAGATTATTAAAACTAATAACCCAGTGGGATCAGCAATGCACCGAGGTTTACCGTAAAAAGTCCGACGCGTTTAAAGTTTTCCGTAGACATGGAACACCTGAGCACTTCGAAGTATACACGGCTCTCGAACGCGAACTTAAGAGCCTCATCAAGGCCAAGAAACGCGGTTACTGGCGAACATTCGTGAACGGGCTATCGCGCGAAACGTCGATGAGTACTCTTTGGAACACGGCGCGAAGGATGCGTAACCGAACTACGAACAACGAGAGCGAAGAGTACTCGGACCAATGGATCCTCAAGTTCGCGCGAAAAGTTTGTCCAGATTCTGTGCCGGCACGGATCATTCCTCGCGAACCCACGAATTCGATAGATGAGATCAGCCAACCCTTTTCAATGGTAAAACTCTCTCTCGCGCTCCTTTCGTGTGGCAATACGGCTCCAGGGGCTGATAGAATCAAGTTCAACTTGCTTGAGAACCTCCCAGACGTCACGAAGAGGTGCATGTTGAACTTGTTTAATCAGTTTCTGGAACTCAACATTGTACCGGATGATTGGAGGCGGGTGAGAGTTATTGTCATTCAAAAACCTGGCAAACCCGCGTCCGACCACAACTCCTATCGACCCATCGCGATGTTATCTTGTATTCGAAAGTTGTTGGAGAAAATGATCCTTTTCCGTCTGGACAAATGGGTTGAGACGAACAACCTGCTTTCAGATACTCAATATGGTTTCCGTAGGGGTAAGGGAACGAACGACTGTCTCGCGTTGCTTTCCACAGATATTCAGTTAGCTTTTGCTAAAAAAGAGCAAATGGCTTCTGTATTCTTGGATATAAAGGGGGCTTTTGATTCAGTATCTGTTGAAGTTCTTTCAGATAAACTCCACGCTTGTGGCTTTTCACCATTAATGAATAATTTTTTGTACAATTTGCTGTCGGAGAAACATATGAGCTTCTCTCATGGAACCTCTACAGCTTCACGATTTAGCTACATGGGTCTCCCCCAGGGATCATGTTTCAGCCCCCTTTTGTATAATTTTTATGCCAAAGACATTGACGGTTGTCTAGGTGACAACTGTACGTTGAGACAACTTGCAGATGACGGCGTAGTGTCTATCACGGGACCCAATGGGGTCGATCTGCAAGGACCCTTACAGGATACCTTGGACAATTTGTCTACTTGGGCTTTAGAGCTAGGTATCGAATTCTCTACGGGGAAAACTGAGTTGGTAGTTTTTTCAAGGAGGCATAACCCTGCACAACCGAAGCTTCAAATTTGGGGTACACCGATAACTCATTCTATGTCCTTTAAATATCTTGGGGTCTGGTTCGATTCAAAGTGCACCTGGAGATCCCATATTGAGTACCTGAAATGAAAATGCCAGCCAAGGATCAACTTTCTCTGTAGAATTAGCGGGACCTGGTGGGAAGCGCATCCGCAAGATCTTCTAACGTTGTACCGGACAACGATTTTGTCGGTTATGGAATACGGTAGTTTTTGTTTTCAATCAGCGGCTCGGTCGCACTTCATTAAACTGGAACGTATTCAGTATCGGTGTCTTCGTATCGCGTTAGGTTGCATGCACTCGACTCACACCATGAGTCTTGAAGTGCTGGCTGGTATGGTGCCACTCTCGGATCGGTTTTCAGAATTATCTCTCCGGCTCCTCACCAGGTGTGAAGTTATGAACCCTCAGGTGATCGAAACCTTTGTATGGGTCCCGTCTCATTGTTCAATTCCGGGCAATGAGAGAGCGGACTCGCTTGCAAAGGTGGGCGCTATAGAAGGCGATATTTATGATCGACAAATCGCCTTTGATGAATTTTTTACTATTTTTCGTCAACCGTCACTCGTCAGCTGGCAGTATAAATGGAGTAAAGGAGATTTGGGGCGATGGCAATATTCTATCATCCCAAAGGTGTCGAAGAAATCTTGGTTTGAGGGGATGGATGTGGGACGAGACTTCATTCGTGTCATGTCTCGCCTCATGTCCAATCATTATTCTTTGAACGCTCATTTATTCCGTGTTGGACTGAGCGACAGCAGTCTCTGTGAATGTGGCCAAGGTTACCAGGACGCAGATCACATTGTTTGGTCATGTGCTGAGCATCGTGGAGTCAGATCTGAGCTTTATGATTCCCTTAGGGCTCGAGGTAGACAACCCAATGTACCGGTTCGAGATATTTTGGCTGTACGTGATCTGGAGTTTATGAAACTCAATTATGTGGTTTTGACTAACATTAGCCTTAGATTGTAGTTAGTTTAACATGTATGTTTAGTATAAGTTTTTTTCTGTTTTCTTGTGTTTTTTTTCTCTTTCAAAAATGTTCGAATAAAAAGAAAACCAAAAGTTGTATAGTTTTAAGTTTTTTGACAATTTAGAATATGAAATAAATGTGTTCTGTAAACCTTACTTTAAATTCCCGCCCATCTCCCTATCCGTTAAATTGTAATTCCTATTAACCTCGAGACGGCCGCGAGTAATCGGCTCTATCCCCCTAACTTTAGATTTAAGATACATGATGTATACAAATATGAAAACTTGGCTCTGTAAAGTTGATTCGATTGAGCCTGTACAAATAAATGATTGATTAAAAAAAAACTAATTACTCCTCTCTGATCTAGAAATGTCGTCAAATTCTCGTTATCGTCATGCTCTTCAAAATCATTATGCTACTCTAAGGGTTTCGTCACCACCGATGAAAACTCGAATGCCCATGCGAGCATGTATATGACTCACATGGTGCAGCTGTGAAGGAGCTATGGGTGAAGATTCATCAATTGCCGAGTAAGGGTGTAGGATTTCGCCTCGTTGAAATTGTATCGGTTGATAGTTGGGTGGCGGCCTGGAAAAACAATGCTTTGCTGCCGCAAGTAGGTCTCGATCATGTGGTAGTAGATTGTGTGGATTGCCGATGGTGGTGAGATTGTTATTATTAGCTCCCGTGCATTGGTTAGGGATAGGAGGAGATTGATAGGGAAAATTTAGAGAGAAGTAGTTGTAACTGGAAAGAGACAAGCATAATGAAAAACAAAACAAAACAAAATCAGGACACTAGATATTGTCTTCAAAACCTGGTAGAAATAAACTATTTGATGCCTGAAAAGAAACAGAACTAAGAACAAAGATACAAGCGAAATCCTTGTAGTCAAGAGCTCAGCCATTCATCTGAAAAGAAACTAAGAGTTATTGTCTTACCTGTCTAGTTAAATATAAACCACTAACAAAGTGTGTTGGTGGTTCCTCACTAGGAAAACAAGGAAATTTATATCAACGCTTGATAGCCAATTTGGATCGATATATATCAACAGTAAGGAAGATATTGCAGCCAATCACACAATGGGATAGTGGTTCACCCGTTCCAAGATATGGCGGCCCGGCGATTATGGCAAATGAATACCCACCACTGGCCCACCACACCCGGCGAAGCACCAGATCTCACCGATAAGCAGCTTACTGGAAATGAGAAGAAAAACTAGTATCCAAAATCCAACCACCCCCACCGCCCATCCCGACAGACACGCGAATCCCGTCCACAATGCGCAGACCTCCCCAGCGCCGTGCACCAACAACCCGACTGGTCGAGCTATTAGTACACAACACTGAAGAAGTCCGCACACTGTAGTCATTTCATTTTCATTTTCAAGCACAAAAGGGGGTCATAGGGCCAGGTCTCCTGTGATGAAAATTACTGTCCATACAGTACCAGGGTAGAAGTATAGATTTGGTATCACAGAATAATAACCACAGAGGTCAAGTGAATCCTGCTTAAGATACCGGATAGTAAGCGGCTGTTTAAAATAGGGGATAGTCAGAGTGAAGGAATAGTAGGAGGCAGAAAGTGAAGCAAGAGAGAGAGGCGTTTGATTGCTGAAACGAAACCGGAATAATAGTTTGGTGATTAGTACATTTTAGCAATTGATAAGTTCAAGTATGAATTAGTTCTCATCTGTTTCTTCTCCTTTTGGTTGTTGTTGCACTGGTACCGCAAGTTACTGTCATCCAACTTGCTTTTTGTGTAATAATATCACCGTGATAATTAAACTTAGCGGAAAACACAACTCACTCGTCAGATCGTTCTGAGTAGACTCACGTCTATGTATTTTTCTCACCTTCTTATGAGCCCTTCGGCTCAACCGATTGAAACATCGGTTATCGTGTCAACGAACGTTGACATTTCGAAAACTCTCGAAATGCGCAGGCATATATACATCAATTCTTCCCCTTCTCAAACTTTAAACAATAATCCGCACTTGAAGTTAATCAAACAATAACTAATATTTAAAAAAAAAATAGAATTCAAATGACTTTGACTAAAGCTAATCCGAAAACTCAAGAATTCAACTGTAATAAAATTCATCACAGCGGTTCACCTTCTTCAGACGTTTGGATCTTCGAGGCTCCTGTTGATCAGCATTCGTTTCCTTTCGGTTCCGCTTCCTGTCTCCCTTTGGAGCCGGATGTTCCGATTGTTCCTCGCCATTAGGCGGTTCATCGTTGGGAGTCATTTGGTCATGGTTCATTACATCATGTGATTTTTATTTGGTGATCCAAACATTCGGCCCTTGCCATAATAAGGGTTTTTTACAGACTCTGATCTGCGTCCTGTGTGCCATGGTGTCCACGTTTCCAATGCATATCTGATTCGTCCTCGATCTCATCGTCGTCATCCTTAGTCCGCATCCTTTCCAGCATTTCGGAGATGTGTTTGTCAGCTGATGGACCTGGTCTATATGAATCGACTAGATTCACTGCGTCACGGTTCATATTCTTCAACTTGTAGCACTTCTTCCGAACATGGCCCTTGATCCTACAGAAATTGCAGATCATTTGAGAATAGTCGGGTCTCCGCCATTGCCGCTGTTCATCGACCCAACCTTCTTGCGTGCGGAAGTTTCGTGCTCCAGCTCCACGTCCAGCTCTGTTAGCGTACTGTATCCTTTCAACCGATCTGAACCATAAACGAGATTTTACTGTTCCTCGGTTGTTACTAAAGTCTCCCACCGGGTTTTGGTATTTCCTTGTTAAATCATAAACCTGAGATATTCTTGTCGCCAATGCCCCCTGTTGTTCATTATTTCTATTGTTCACCGCAGCTATCAAACCTGATTTCCCCAAGCTTGGCTGATCAGCTGTACCCGCATTAGCTTGGTAGCCCATGTAGCGATTATCTTCTCCGCATTTGCCAAACTCAATTTGTCCTCACTCAAAAGCCGTTGCCTGAGTCTTTTGTCGCTGATGCCTGCAATGAGGCGATCCAGAATAGCGACGTCTTTAAAGTTCCCAAACCCACAAAACTCGGCTTGAAGTTTTAAATTCAAAATAAAATCTTCCGTGTTTTCATCGGGACTCTGAACTCTGGTACTGAATTTGTACCGTTGAACCAGATCAGGGTCCGTTTTGTCTAGTCGACTTTTCAGCTTGGACACTATATCGTCCAGGGACGATTCTTCAAAATTTCCCGCTGGAAAAAGGAGTTTAATCTCGGCGTATATCACCGGGCCGCTAATGGTAATGAAATAGGCCATTCTGTCTTCTTCCTTTATGTCATTTACCCGGAAGAAATATTTCAGCCGGCTAAACCAATCATTAAATGATGTTCCCCTACGGTAGGGTTCCAATGTAAGGGCCACAGCAGAGTTCATTGTAATATGCTACAGGACTCAAAACTAATGGAGTTTAAGCAAAGCTATTCAGTTATTTAACCGCGTTCAGATTCAGATTTCAGCGAACGGGTATTATTCAAACCCACGATATACCTAGTATGCTTGACTTTCTACGTGTAGAAAAATTCTCCACCAGCAATCGAGAAAACAATCTCCGTCGTCTGATCTGGTTCCACTGAACCTCGGTCTAAGAAATGCAACGGAAACTAACCGTTGGCCGTGCTGTTGATTTTTGTTTTTCACCTTGCTTATACTTTTGCCTTTGATGTTGGGTAAGACTGCTACTATTTGACTTTGGTGTCTTTCAATGCTGCAATTCGGTGCTGGTAGAAAGCAAGCGTAAATCCTTTCTTGGCCTCCGTTAAACTTTAGAATTTCCTCGTCGCCACTTTTGTGTAATAATATCACCGTGATAATTAAACTTAGCGGAAAACACAACTCACTCGTCAGATCGTTCTGAGTAGACTCGCGTCTATGTATTTTTCTCACCTTCTTATGAGCCCTTCGGCTCAACCGAATGAAACATCGGTTATCGTGTCAACGAACGTTAACATTTCGAAAACTCTCGAAATGCGCAGGCATATATACATCAGATCTCATCCACTTACTGTTGATTACAATTTTGAAAACATTTGCTACTTCTCAAGTGTCTGCAGATATAAATTCGATGATACAAATCTAGCTTTCCTGTTGACTCCAGTATAACAAAAAAGAAACAGATATATAGTCATTAAAAAGTGATATTATCAAAATGTTGGGAACATGAACAACCCTAGCGATCAACCGATCGCTGCAAACGGCAACACAGCTGTGCTCACTGGTAGCAGTCAGCTGTTACCATGTCGATGCGCGAAACAGCATAACAACAACAAACGACACAACACAACAGTAGACCGTCATCTTGTTTCGTGTGCGCTTCCCGCGAACAACAATCAGTTTTAATTTGTTCAATATATGTAGTTTATTTTATGTTTGATTACGTTCGCGTGTGTTTTTATTTGTACATGATGTACACGACCACCCCGTTTGCGCGATCGTAACACAAAACGAAATGCCTATTCTGTATTGTTCAACGTATGTAAAATGAAGGAACATCGGAATTAAGCATGTCTGGGAGAAACAACGAGATGATAAGTTCAACTTCAAATACATTTGTCAGCCCTGCGTTATTACATTTTTCAATAAAGCATCTCAATCAACTTAAGCAACATCGACTCATGTTCTATGCTAATATTAAAAATGTTTCGTCATGTCACATTTTCAAGTGATCTGTGTAAGCCACCTATTTTGTTCAAGCCCTTTTGAACAAGATGAGGTGAAATAAGGAGCCCAGTATTTTAGAACTAGGATTCAAATAACAATGACATGATGAATGTCATCACCTACTCCTACTTGATTTCCGTCTGGCGGAACGTCACCCAGTTCCTTACTGAAGCAGTTCAGACAATAATCATGCGTTATTGGCAACAAAAACAAGAGACCGATAGGAAGAAAAAAGAAATTAGAAAAGAGACAATAACAAAGTAATTATTAATGTGAGTTGATGAAAAGAATTCTAATAGACACTTTCGCCTACCACCAAGCGTAACAATAAAGCAGGAAAGAAAAGTTAGTAATAATACATAACTACAATATAACTAATCTACGCAGATGAACGTTGGTTTAGGGGTCTTGTTAGTGCTAGAATTGTTAGTATAGACCCGTACTTAAGCCCTGGCGGTCCCTCTAACAATAGTGATAGGCAGCTGTAGTTAAATCATGCGCAACTGTTTCTATAGCTATGTTAAAGGTATGATAAATCAAGTTTCAAAAAAATAAATAACTTAAATAATTGAAATATCTCAGCTATAATTACTAGTATTAATCAGAAGATTGATTATATCGACACTTGACGAATCATCGTCAAACCCTTCATCCTTGGCCAGGGGAAGAAGTCCGCACACTGTAGTCGGAATCAAACGGAAAACACCAATTATTGTTTTTTTTCCTTGCTCACATGATCACTCGCCCCGCCGAACAACAGATAACCGAAATAAAAATAATGCCCTATAACCGATATCAAAGCAGTTGGCAACAAGGCACCGGCACCATGGTGATACGGCAAATATGGTTAACTAAAAGTATGGATGTTTTAATTATTTACCGTCATATCTCCCCTAGCAGCAGTTTTTTGATCTTTTTCTTTACTGACTCGATGACTCGCGGCGCCGAAAAAAAAAACTCCGGAAACTATAGATAACGCGCCAAACCCTATAAGAAAATTGTAAATAAGAGAAAATCAAAGCAACTGTTCACATTAGATGCTCGAAGCACTCTTCTTCAGTAAACTTTGAATATGTACAACTATAAACCCAGACTTTCCCACAGAAACCAACGAAACTCCACCGAACTCTCAACAGCCGAACGCCCGGCATCCCCACCTTAAGGCCCCGGCGAAACTTTACAGTTATCTGTAAAAAATTACCGGTCTTCGGTCAAATCCCACCGAAATCCGCCAAACCGGACTACCGAAAGCTCAGCTGCCGAGAACCCGGCAAAACATCCACAGACCTCTGCAAAAAAATCCACATTTTACAAACAACCCTACTACTGGAACTCACATCTGCAACAAGCACGTTGAGCGTCCCAAAGAGCAATCTAAGCCGTAAATTAAGATTGAAGGATTTTGTGGATTTAGCGTCCCTGGAAGCATCTCGTGCCTTCTGGCAACTTTACGCTTCTATTACTAAGCTCATCATTTTCGCACCACCCGGGGGAGACTTGGTCCTATACCCAATGATTTCATTATCTCCAATCCGCTCAACCAATCGCAATGTTTTGTGATATAGTGGACGGATTATTATAATTTGAGATAAATCAATGCAGACGTCTTCCAAAATTGGCAGATCGACAGGCAATCGGTGGAGACCCACCTGGTACCTCACATCAAGATGCTTAGAGGCGGACCGGAAGATTTGATGAGCTACCTCCCCCATCAAAACCGCCGCTGAGTTAGCGACGTTAATCCCAGCGTATGATGGTACTCCTGCAGGAGTTAAATCTTTTGTCGATACTGTCAATCTAGCAAAAGCAATAGTACCAGCTGAGATCTAGCAAAAACAATAGTACCAGCTGAGAATAAAGCAGCTGCAATTCAAATCATTCTTACCAAACTTAGTGGTAAGGCCAGAAATTTGTTTGCTAATACACTAGCCACACACGACGATATCACAACGTTGATTAAGAACAGCTGTGGCGAGAAAGGTAATTCCGATCTCGCCTTAGCCAATTTGAAAAATCTGAAGCCAAAATCGGCTGAAGATTTCCAAAATTTTACCAAGCTAGTCGATGTTCTTACTGACAAACTAACAGAAACGTACATTAGGGAACAAATTCCACATGATGCTACAAAGCGGCTGTCCCAAAAGGCAGCCATTCAAACTTTGATTAATGGGACCGCTAATAAAGAAACAAAGGTGATGCTGAAGATTAGTAAATTTGACAATCTTCAGGAGGCAATCAATGTAGTAATGGAAAACGAGCAGACCGATAAAAATGCGAACGCAGTTGTTCTTCATACTGCAAGGAACTCTCATACTCCCTCAAATGGTCAGACTCAAAATAGATTTCAAAATTTTAATCTCACGGTTTCAATCCTAATAATCGCAATAATTATTCAAATGGCAGGTATCAACATAGACCAAACCAGTTCCGATACCAGTCACGCTATCCAGCGAACAACAATAATAATAATAGACATTTCAATCAAAATTCTCCTCAGTACTAAGGTAACAGAAACTCTGGTAATAACAGAAACTTTGGTCGTTATCAGAATTCAGCGCGTATGTACTTTGCGACTCAGCAAGACAATCAACCCAATTTACAGTTCAACCCATTTACAAATCCTTTACCCCAACAAGGACAGTCGAGTACCCCCAATTTCTCCAATGTTATTACACCCAACAATTCGGCAAACCACAATCAACAATTGTCATTGCCACCGCCCAATAATGGAAATCACAATTATATTTTAGCCCGCCAGTAATAATTGAACAAGGATGTCGACTACCTGGACAATTATTACCTTCTGGAACACCAATCTTGACAATCAATTTAAATGCGTCAAACTTCATCCAAGTCAAAGTGCACATGACTGGGAATACAGTTTGCAATTTAATTATCGATAGAGGTGCCGATATTTCGCTTTTTAAAGCTCAAAATATCCGCCCTGATCAACCTGTAAATATTCACAATAAGATCAAATTATCTGGAATAACTGAAAATAGTGTAGAAACTTTAGGAGTAGTAAACACAGCGCTATGCTTTAATAATACTTTAACTTTAAATCATGATTTTCCTTTATTAACACCTAATCTACCAATTCAAGCAGATGGAATTTTAGGTAGAGATTTTTTAATCAACCACAAGTGTGTAATTGATTATGAATATTGGCTACTTAATTTCAATTTGGAGAACACTCTGGTATCAGTATGCATAGAAGATAATTTAAATGGTGGCTTCATGCTACCAAGTCGTAGTGAAGTTGTTAGAAGAGTACCACATTTAAGAATCTCTAATTATATGGTAGTCCATTCCGAAAAGATTTATCCAGGTGTTTTTTGTGGAAATACCATTATTTCCGCAATGAAACCTTATGTAAAATTTGTAAATACCAACAATGAACCAATATATATTTCTTATGCACAATTTAAGCCTACTCTAAGTTATCTGTCCGGCGGTTCCTGAATCACCATAACTAATCCAACCGAAGCAAACAAATAAGGATGTAAGTTTACAAAACTGACGAATGTATCCACCGAGCCTAACCCCCTTTGGCCCCACGCCCGGGGGTAGGTGAAAGTTTCCAGCTACATGCTGAGAAGTGAGATGAAATCGGATAATAATATTAACACCTCTAAAAGGATTAAACAAATATTTCACGATATAGATACTGAGCATATTCCACTTTATGCAAGGGATAAGTTCAACAATTTAATTACACAATTTCAAGATATTTTTGCCTACCTGATGAGGAGGTTACACAAAATAATTTTTATTCGCAAAATATTGTCCTTAATGATGATGTACCTGTTTACATCCCTAATTATAAAACTATTCACTCACAGTATGATGAAATTGATAGGCAAGTTAATGCCATGCTACAAAGCAACATTATCGAGCAATCAACTTTATCATACAACTCCCCTATTTTATTAGTAGCAAAAATATCTAGTAATGGTGAAAAAAAAATGGCGTTTAGTTGTTTACTTTCGACAGCTAAACAAGAAAATCCTAACTGATAAATTCCCGCTACCGAGAATGGATGATATTTTGGATCAATTTGGAAGAGCAAAATATTTTACGACTTTAGATCTCTTGTCTGGATTTCATCAAATCCCTCTTGACAACGATTCTAGAAGATTTACGGCTTTCTCAACAAGAAATGGCCATTACCAATTTACAAGGTTACCGTTTGGATTGAACATTAGTCCAAATAGTTTCCAGAGAATGATGACGATTGCAATGGCAGGTTTAACGCCTGAATTAGCATTTTTCTTTGGACAGAAAATTGTCACAATGCTTTCAATACTCTAAGAAATTTCCTACTATCACCAACATTGCTCAAATACTCCGATTTTTCACTAGAATTCATACTTACAACAGACGCTTCTGACATTGGATGTGGAGCAGTGTTGTCTCAACAAACACAAAATGGAAATTTTCCTATCGCCTATGCTAGTAAAACATTTACGCAAGGTGAGAAAAATAAACCTGTAATTTTGAAAGAATTAACTGCCATCCATTGGGCTATTAATTATTTCAAACCCTATTTATTTGGCAGAAAGTTTTTAGTACGTACAGACCATAGACCCCTAGTCTATCTGTTCGGAATGAAAAACCCAACTTCAAAATTGACAATGATGTGTTTAGATTTAGAAGAATATGATTTCACAATAGAGTATATACCTGGAAAAGGAAATGTAGGTCCAGATGCGTTGTCACGAATAGTAACAACTTCGGACGAATTAAAGCAAATAAGTATTCTTAGAGTAAATACGAGATCTATGACTCGAAATTTACCAAATAATGTAAATAATGAAAATCAAACGAAAATATCGAGTTCTGTACCAAGAGAAATTGATCAACTCTCGACGTACATGACGAATAATCCATCAGAAACAAATAAATTACTTAAATTAGAGACAAAAGCAAACCGGAATGAAATCACGTTTTTACTGAAGAAAACAAATAAAGTTGTGGCACAAATGCTTCAAACCTCAAGTCAAACCTTAGAGTTTGCACTTCTAAAATTGGAAGAATTAATGGAAAATATGAATCAGAAAAAAATTGCGCTTCCTATTACAGATGAAATATTTAAAATGATATCTATTGAAAATTTTAAAATTATTGCCAATGCACAAGTGCATACGGTAGAAATAATAATATACAAACCACCGGTAAAAGTTACGAAGAATTCGGAAATTAAGAAAATTTTAAACGATTTTCACAATACCCCAACAGGAGGGGGTAGGTCAGCATAGACTATACCTCTACTAGAGAAAAATACGTCTGGAATAACATGAAACGTTCGATTGCAGAATTCGTCCAGGCCTGCAAATTATGCAAACGAAATAAAGTTATTAATCATATAAAAGAAAAACAAATTATAACGTCAACCCCATCATCTCCATTTGAAGTAATCTCCATAGATACAGTCGGACCTCTACCACGTAGCAATAGCAACAATAGATATGCATAAAGTATTCAGTGCGATTTGACTAAATACGTCGTATTGATACCAGTACCAACCAAAGAAGCAAACGTTATCGCTAAAGCGTTAGTGAATGAATTTTTACTTATGGAACATTTTTAGTCTTACGTTCTGATCAAGGAACCGAATTCAATAACGAAGTCTTTAACCAAATCTGCAATATGTTACAAATTAAACAGAAATTCAGTACAGCCTATCATCCTCAGACTATTGGCTCATTAGAAAGAAATCACAGGTGTTTTAATGAATATCTGCGATCTTTCGTAAGCGAACATCAATCTGATTGGGACGAATGGTTAAAATTTTATACTTTCAATTACAACACAACCCCTCTCACAGACCATGGATTTACACCTCATGAACTCGTTTTTGGAAATAACGCAAAATTACCCCAGGATTCATTTAATAGAGATACAGAACCAGTTTATAATTTTGAACAGTATACACACTTAGATTTTTTTACAAAAATCTGTAAAGTTTTACCGAATTCTCAACAGCTGAACGTTCGGTAATCCGATTTTACAGATTTCGGTGAAATTTTACGGATATCTGTAAAAAAAATTACCGGATTTCGGTAAAATTTTACCAGAATCTGTAAAATCGGATTACCGAACGTTCAGCTATAGAGAATTCGGTAAAACTTTACAGATTTCTTGTAATTGTAATTGTAATTTCTCAGTCCCCGCCCTGGTAGACCACTTTCCGCCCATCTGCGTTTGGGCAAGGCGAGAACCTACCAAGCCTACCCGTTGATATGCCCTGGACCATATAGCACACCGGGATCTTCCACAAGCAGGCGCCGGTTATTAACTAACCAGTCCCAACAAATGTTAGATTCATTACATAGAGGATAGTAGGAGGCAGAAAGTGAAGCAAGAGAGAGAGGGGCGTTTGAATGCTGAAACGAAAACGAAATAATGATTTAGTGATTATTGTACTGCAAGTTTTTGCTCCAACTTGCTCTTCGATTTCCAGTACCGCTCGTATATTGTGCGGGACGCATTTAAATACATGGAAAATAAGCAAACATAATAAAGATATTCATTAGAGGTAACATTTATAATACGCTTTCTCATCATGTGTTTGTGTGAAGCATAAATATTTTAATATTAGTACCGATTTCCGATTTGAACCGATTTACACCAACAGTATTGGGGCCACTCACAAATTGTGATGGTGGTTTTTCATTGAGAAAACAAGGTAATTTATATTTAAGCATGAGAGCCAATTTAGATCAGTTTACACCAATAGTACAGACGCTGTTGCAGCCACTCACAAAATAAAATAGTGATTGGCTGGTTCCTAGATATGTGGCCCAGAGAGTCTGACGAACGAATAATATGGATCACAATTAATTATAATCCCCACCACCCGGCGAACCAACACATCTCACCGGAAAGCAGCCTTATTGTTCTTCTTTTTCTTTGTTCACTCGATCACTCGCGCCACCGAACAAAAGGTAAACGAAACAATAGAAAACGCGATATGCCCGATAGCAAAATATTGCGCAACAAACCCTCGACACAACTGTTCACAACCGATGCCCGACGCAGGTTCCTTGATTTTCGCAAACTGCCAACTTGCACAACTACAGTCTAAAAACAATTTCACAACTGGAACCGATATCTGCAATAAGCAAGTTGAACGTCCCAAAGACTAATCTAAACTTTGCATCACGATTGAAGGATTTCGCGAATAAGCGCCCCAGAAGCATTCCGCGCCTATTGTCAACTTTATGCTTCTATTGATTTCCAAGCTCATCTTGTTTAGCACCAGCCGGGGAAGACTTGGTCCTATACCCAATGATTTCCTTATCACCAATCCGCTCAACAAATCGCAAAGATTTGTGATATAGTGGGCGGAATATTATAATTTGACATAATTCAATACAGACGTCTTCCAAACTTGGATGATCGACAGGTAATCGGTGTGTAGCCACCTGGTACCTCATAGCAAGATGCTTAGAGGCGAACCGGAAGAGTTGATGAGCTACCTCCCCCTCGGTAAAACTTTACAGATTTCTGTAAAACAATCTAAGTGTGTAGTAAAGAGTTAAAATTCAAGTTACAAAAATCAAATCAGATTGCGAAAAACAAATTAATTCAACATAAAATAAGTAGAACAATTTCAGCAGAGAATGACATCAATCCAATTCAATTAAATATAAATGACCAGTCTACTTGAAGATTGAAAACAGAAGGAAATTAGATCCATTTTATAATGGACCATACATAGTAGAAGAACTTTTAGATCCCAATTGTAAAATTAAAAACCCGAGAACAAACCAATCTATTATTGTACACAAAAACAGACTAATAAAGAACTAAACAAATACCGAAATATTTCTGATGAAACTTATATAGCTATAACTGATTGAAAAGAAACAAACTTTGTTAGATTTAAGAAACGTCTTAATCCAAATTTATCAAAATCGAATTGTAAAGGCAATACAATGACAACCAGACTTATCTCCCATTTTCTTTCCCTACAAGGCATTATTTTGTTTCACGCCACCATACCTTGTTCTTCAGGGGGAAGGTGTGCTGTCATGATTTCCCATGCTGACGAATTCCATAGAATCACTTCAGCTTAGGTGACAAACGACGATTTACAAACCTTCATGATAATATTTCAAAACCCTTCAAGTACAAACATGCATACCAGAAGAGTGCATAATTTATTTCCCATCATCCTATTCCAAACCACTTCCCACAGCACATGCATTCTATTTCTTTCAACACCACTCAAGCCGAGACCACTTCGTCAGCTCGAGGTTCTCGCGCGCGATTGACATTACACAGCAATTCTGCTTTCCGTTCTAGTTCTCATATAAGCGAGTAACGACATACCCAGTGACCCACTGATCAACATTCTGTCCTGATAAACTCACCATACTCTCTTTAACATGCTCCGCTCTCAAACTCAATACTTTCTCTCACTCAATAGAATAAAGGGTGTCCACGATGAAATTGCCACACTATGAAATTGCTCTAACTTTTTAACCGTTGGGTAGAATGAAAATTTGGGTGGATATAGTTCATAGTGCATTATTTACATCCTGCAAGTTTTAAAGTCCTGTGATCAAAACTCGCGGAAATGGAGTCGAAAGAACAGCTCGTGCGTGATAAAATCTTGCGCATTCATCACGAGAACAAGGATATCTCGCATCGTTCCGTCGCTAAAACGTTGGGAATCGCGAATTCCACGGTGTCACGAGTGATTAAGCGGTTCGAGGAACGGTTGATCACCGATCGGAAGCCCAGCAGTGAAGGAAAAAGTATTCCGTACAACACCAAAAATCACAACCGCGTAGTTGGGGCCTTCAACCGAAATCCGAACGCCTCCGTTCGGGATGTGGCTAAGAAGCTGCACCTAAGCCGAAGTTTTGTCCAGAAGGCCAAAACTAAGGCTGGGCTTCGAACGTTCAAGGTACAAAAGGCCCCTAATCGCGACGAGAAGCAGAACAAGTCCGCCAAAACCCGTGCCAGGAAATTGTACCTCAACATGCTGACGAAAGTTGAATGCTGCATCATGGACGACGAAACATATGTGAAGGCCGACTTCAAACAGATCCCCGGCAATCTGTTTTTCACGGCCAAGGATAAGTTCAGCGTTCCGGAGCATGTCCGCACTCAGAAGATGTCCAAATTTGCGAATAAATTCCTGGTTTGGCAAGCCATCTGCACGTGCGGGAAGCGGAGTGCACCTTTCGTGACCCAGGACACGATGAACGGACAGGTGTACATAAAAGAGTGCCTCCAGAAGCGGCTGCTTCCTCTCCTGAAGGCCCACAACGTCCCAACAATCTTCTGGCCGGATTTGGCCTCATGCCACTACTCCAAGGACGTGCTGAAGTGGTATGCGGACAATAAGGTCAATTTCGTGCCGAAAATGTTCAACCCTCCCAACACTCCGGAGCTCCGCCCCATTGAGAAGTACTGGGCGATTATGAAGCAGCACCTTCTTAAACGATCTAAGGTAGTGAAGACAGTCGAGGAACTGAAGAAAGTATGGGTTTACATGCAAAAAACGGTTGATTCACAGGTTGTGCAGAATCTTATGGCCGGGGTTAAGGCCAAGGTGTGGGCATTTGCGTATGGACTGTAAATAAAATACGAGTAAAATGGTAAAATGAAGTTTAATAGTTATTTCTCAATCCCTGAAAATTTGATGGCAATCGGATGAAAACTCGAATTTTGTGAATCAATTTTGTGTGTGGCAATTTCATCGTGGACACCCTTTAGAACGACGCGACAGTTAATCATATTTTCCTTGTCTAATTAACTCAATCCGACGCCGACGAACCAATCAGAAGACTGTACGACGAATGGTTGTCAAAGTAACGCCTCCGACGCCTAGCAAATAGTCATTCCGTATTTGTACTAAAAGTATCTATGTATTAACTTTAAGCAGATATCCAATTTTCATAAAACTAAACGACGAGATCAATATAGATTGAATCTGTTTCCTGAAATCAACGTTGAAGTATCTTTTATAATGTCACATCGGTTTCTCAGCCATTTGTGAACCGATTTCAGTTCTGTTGACGGCAAATGAAAGCTACAACATTCCCATAGAACGCTTTTGAAATTTTTTTCATTCGGACATTTCGTTACGAAGCTATGAACGAAACAGTACTTGACGGCCTATTATAATAGTAATCAAACAGTTTAGTCTCCGATTACATACTCTATTTGTGTACCGATTTAAGTTTTGTTAGCGCCAAATTAAAGTTATAAAATCTTCAAATTACTGGTCCAAATTTCATTATGATTGGATACTCGAGTAAAGTCTAACATCATATTTGCTATCATATTCAATACCTTATTTTAATATAAACATCAAATTAAAATCATAATTTGATTTCACTTTTGAATTGTCAAATTCGACACACATTTAGTTTTCATCCTGCTGTAATCTTGCGTTCACTTTTCTTTGAGAAAAGTCACTTTGTTTTCATTGTCTTGACAGATTATCAACTAGAATACTCGTTTTGCTATCAACAGGAAAAAAATTACAGCACATTGACTTTTCAATTTGCTCTCACTGATAGCAGGCTAAGTTTTAAATTTTATGTCACAGGAATAAATTTGTGCTATCAATTTTGATCTTTTAACCGTTAAAATGACCAATTTAATTCGATGTTTGTTGAATAAAGCTGTTTGTTTACATTTCGAACCATCACCGCATCGCGTTTTTATTAGTGTTAAATCGGATCTTTTGAGTCGTATCTTGTGTTGTTTTGTTTTCTATCGATTTGTCCGTCTCTATTCAGTGAAAGCTTTCGCGTAGTGAATGGTAGAATTGAGAAATCATTCTACACAAATTTTGCCTCGCGAATCTCGTTCCACTTTTCGGTCGACCGTACATTGCGCGGGAACGTATATACAGTGAAAAACGAAAATACTAAACAAAGTTTGATTGGAGCGGCAGAATCCATCTCCGTTTAGAGCGCCATCTGTATCTGAGATAGCGAACTCACTTATTGGCGATTTTAATCTGAGTTTTATAAGCCGAATTCGACATTATGGCATCTACTAATAGTGCTTGGGATCGCTGTGCTAAAATTGTGAAGAAAAATGAAGATTGCATCGAGTGTATGGGCTTCTGCAATAATGTTGTCCATTTGAAATGCGATAACCTGAACATCCCATTCATAAAAATATTCGGGAAAGAAACAATCTGTTCTGGATGTGTGACGAGTGCACGAAATTAATGAAGTTTGCCCGATTCAAGAGCATGGTATCATCTTTCGGCTGTGTGATATCTGTGGTGCTCGAAAATCAACTGTCCGAATTATCTGAGCTGAAGGCCGAGATTTCGAAAAATATAAGAAGGTTGCAGATGTTATTGTCGAAAACAACAATCAAGTCGCTCAACTCGCCAATATTGTAAACGCTTCCACTTCCGGACGTGCACCAAATAAAGAGCGTCCTCTCAAACGTCGTCGTGAAGATTCTGAGGCCCCTAATCTGGTTACCACCGGAACTAGGAACAGCAGTGTGCTAGCTGTTAAGCCTACTCCGAATTTATTTTGGGTGTATCTACCCCGGTTCCACCCAAGTGTGAAAGAAGATGTAGTAGAAAAACTTGCTCGTGATGGCCTACAAACCCGTGAACCCATTAAAGTAGTATCATTGGTGAAGAGGGGTGCTGACCTTAGTTCGATGAACTTCGTATCGTTCAAGGTAGGCGTTCTTGTCGAACTTAAAGATGCGGCAGTGGATCCAGGCACCTGGCCAGAAGGAATTGTTTTTAGAGAATTTGAAGGTCAAACAACGCATCGATTACCGTTGCTCAAACACATGTTGGCACACCAGTCCCTTTTGTGACTCCAGCCTCAGAAGCCAATCCACCTTCCATCTCGGACGAGATCTAATCACAACTCCTAGATCGAACTTATCTTCTTATGAACATCCAGGACGCACCATAGAAAGCATTATGGGAGTCCCCAGTTCATCTAACTCAGTCGTGCCGGTTGCAGCCAGCGTACATCATAGTTGTCCTGGCCCTGGGATTAGATGTAGACTGGTGGTCTCCCAACCTGCTCCGTGACCCGTAACGCTGGTAGATCACCTTTTCGTGGTGCGTTACGGGGTATCAGATCTACCGAACCCTAGTCCGAATTAATTCAAACTAGGGAACATATTTGTTTTTTGTAGTCAAAGGAACATATCTTAGTCCTTATTACATTTTATGTCTTATGAAAAGTGACAATACTCGTTTTGCGCTTGTGCGAGGATGAGCTTAGAATAAGTAAAACATGGTTAGTCTTCATTTATGTGAATTCTCATTGTCTATTTGATGTTCTATAGTTTGAATTGGTTATGACTAGGGTTCTGATGCATGGTCAGTATCGGAGTCATAGTTTTTTTTTTTGCAATGAATCTGATTTTGACTGATAAAGAGGCGCGCCTTTGAAGAGTGCTGTCACTCCTCAAAGGGTTTAAATAGCGGAAACTTTCAATAAAATTCGATTCATTGCCAACAAAACAAACAATGACAACTGTAACAACACCGAATACTTTATCATTTCTCAATACTGATGAGGTAAATCGACATGCACTAAACAAAGGCTACGGGATATACTACAATAGATTTAATTACTGGTCGCAGTGGTTTATGTCCCGAACAGAGGAAAAAAAAAAAAACCTGCTCCGTCAGGCAAGTACAATTTGCACCATTCACCCTTACTCGATCGTTCGCTGCCTTATGATGGTTCGAATTCCAGCACACTATGGTCCGCCCATTCTCAACAAGAGCTTTTGACATCACTGACCGCAAATCAGACAACGTGGCTCGCTTCGAAATCGGACGATAGTCTTTATGGACACCAAGGATGCACCGCAGTCAAGCCTATTGCAGCCAGCGTTCTTCTTAGTCGTCCTGGCCCTGAGCTTAGATGTGGACTGAGTGTCTCCCAACTTGCTACGTCAGGCAAGTTCAAACATAAACGTGAATTTTCGCAGCCTGATGCTGTTCCCAATTCCAGTACATCAAATTCGTCGTCCTCACCTGCATGTTGGCATGCCGAAATCGCCTCTTCTACGTCGTACGCAACTCTAGTTCCACCGTCTGCCATCTCTGATGGTTCCGAACCTGTCACAGATTGTGTTGAAGCTGCGTCGCTCCAGAAGTTAGGAAGGAGAAAATCCGTTCAATCCAATTCGTCCGTCTGCCGTACACAGGACCTGATAATGTTCTACCAGAACGTCGGTGGAATTAATTCTAATGTCCTTGTTTACCGTTTGGCTACCACTGCTCGCTGCTATATATTATCGACCTGGTCGAGACTTGGCTTGATGGTCGCACACTTTCAAACCAAGTATTTGGACCCGATTATGAGGTTTTCCGATGCGATAGAAATCCCAACAACAGCAGGAAATCTACTGGAGGTGGTGTTCTAATAGCGGTTCGTTGCGGACTGAAAACGAAACCTATCGAAAATAGCGAATGGGAGTGTTTGAGGCAGATCTGGCTCACTGTTAAACTATTGGATAGAACACTGTTTCTGTGTGCTGTGTATATTCCACCTGAACGGATACGTGATACCGAATTCATTGAGGCGCATTGCCGCTCCGTTCTCTCTATAGTTGAAAACTCGGCTTCAGCGGATGAGTATATGGTGCTAGGTGACTTCAATTTGGCTAGTATTTCGTGAAAATCGTCTCACGGTGGCTTTCTCCATCCTGACTGCGAAAGATCCGTGCTTCATTCAGAAGCTTCACATCTTCTCGATTGCTATAGCGTGGCAACACTCTCCCAAATTAACCACGTAGTGAATGAAAATCACCGCAGCTTGGACCTATGTTTTGTAAGTGCTCGAGACACCGCTCCGTTTATCTCTATGGCCCCCGCCTCTTTGGTTAAGCATGTTCCACATCATCCACCTCTAGTCGTTTCCATTCCTGAAAGTCTGGACAACGACTATGCTGACTTTTCAGCGCCTGTGTCGTATGATTTCCGGAAAGCCGACCATCGTAGCATAACCGAGGTGCAGGCCAACATAGACTGGGATACAATTCTGGACGCTGACGACGTTAACAATGCCGCTCTCACATTTTCTAATTTCTTGGCATACGTCATTGACAGGCATGTGCCGAAAAATATACGACAGAAAGACTCTCTTCATCCGTGGCAGACGAAGGAACTAAAAAAGCTTAAATCGACCAAGAGAGCAGCACTACGAAGATATACTAAATACCGTACGCTTCCCTTGAAACATTTCTAAGTGAGGCTCAATTACGAGTTCAAGCGGGTTAGTCGGCTATGCTACTCTCGATACCAACAAAATGTCCAAAGAAAGCTGAAATCACGTCCGAAATATTTTTGGAAATATGTTAATCAACAGCGCAGGGAGTCTGAACTACCATCGTCCATGGTCTTGAACGGTGAAACCGCTTCCATTCCTCAGGACATTTGCCGCTTGTTTTCGATCAGGTTTGCCAGCATATTCACTGACGAAAATGTTACTGACGATCAGATAACTGCGGCTACGAACAACGTTCCTCTGCATGGTCACTCATTTGGAGCAATCGATATCAGTAATGAGATGATCTCCAACGCCGCGTCGCAGCTCAAGTCATCCTTCAATCCTGGCCCAGATAGAGTTCCGTCAGTATTTCTAAAGAAACACATTTCCATTCTGCTGGCCCCCTTGCATCGTATGTTCCAGATTTCCATATCAAGTGGCATATTTCCCTCGTGTTGGAAGGTTGCTCACTTGTTTCCAGTTCACAAGAAGGGAACCAAACGAGATGTGGATAATTACCGAGGCATTTCGTCTTTGAGCGCGGTATCGAAACTATTTGAGCTCGTTATAATAGACCCTCTACTCTCCCATTGCAAGCAATACCACGACATAGCTATCGCAAAACTACATAAGCTTGGAGTAAATGAAAGTGTCTTACAATGGTTTTGCTCCTACCTCTCTGATCGGCTGCTGACAGTTGCTGTTGGTGATTGCATGTCCGACGTTTTTCCAGCCACTTTAGGAATACCTCAAGGGAGTCATTTATGGCCGCTGATCTTCTTGCTGTACTTCAATGATGTGAACCTAGCCCTCGTAGGACCCCGTCTCTCGTATGCTGATGACCTGAAGATCTTTTTGCGAATCCAGTCTATCAACGATTGTCACCTCCTACAACAGCAGCTACAAATCTTTGCTCACTGGTGCAGCCTCAACCGTATGGTGGTTAATCCGGAGAAGTGTTCGGTGATCACTTTCTCTAGAAAAAAGGAGCCGAATCTCTTCGACTATAAGCTTCAAGGCACGGTAATCAAACGTACGACTTACGTAAAAGATCAAGGAGTTATTCTGGATTCTCAGTTGACGTACAAGTTTCACATCTCATACATCGTGGACAAGGCGTCAAGAGCTCTAGGCTTTATTTCTCGGATGGCTAAAGACTTCTCCGATGTTCACTGCTTGAAATCCCTTTATTGCTCACTGGTGCGATCGACTCTGGAGTATTGCTCTGTCGTCTGGAATCCGAGCTATATTAGTTGCGCAAATAGAGTCGAATCTGTTCAACGTAGGTTTTTACGTTTTTCTTTGAGAAGGTTGCCTTGGAGAGACCCGTTTCGTATGCCGAGTTACGAGAGTCGTTGTCGATTGATCGATCTTGCACCGCTACGGTTTCGTCGTGACACATCCAGGGCTCTGTTTGTTGCAGACATTTTACAAGGCCGAATCCATTGCAGCGCCAAACTGGAGCAGATTAATATCAACGTTCAACCAAGGGCATTGCGCAATAGTGTAATGCTGAGGATGCCAATGCGCCGAAACAACTACAGCATAAACGGCGCGTTCGGAGGACTGCAGCGTGTTTTTAATAGAGCCTCGACCATTTTCGACTACCATGTCCCTCGGCAAACTCTGCGCAAACGCTTCACGTCATTTTTTTCTGTATGTAGACCGTTATGAACAAGTGTGTTGAGGTTTAGTATTTAAGTTTAAGTTTATTGTACTCGTCATATTTTTAATACCACCATTGGGGCTTTATTAAGCCTGTTGATGACGACTAAACTAAAATAAATTGGAGATATGACCGAAACAATACCTGAGAGCACATAATTGTGAGATGAAAATATACTCGTTGCAGTTCAAAACCGAATAAGACCAATCACACCAATCGATGCCGCTTGCATTCTATTGTGTCGCATCGCGTGCGTTGTATAGCACATACAGTGGACTAGCCACACTATGCGACTCTATAGAATTAGAGCAGGATCGATTGGCTCGAGTGGTCTGGTTTTGAACTGCAACGAGTATATTCGAAAATTACACAAAGTCTCCATTTATTGTGACTACACAATTTTCAACGGACATGTGCTTATTAAGCATCTTTTTTTTTATCCCCTAAGGATTGCAATGATCGGGGTAGGTTTTTGAAAATTCTCAAGTGATTATGCCGGAAGGATTAGTCTATGGTGACCAAATAAACACCGGGCTTTCGAAATCAGCTCACATAACCTTCTTGAAAATATTTGGGATTCAGTATCAGTCAGTGTGTACGCGTTTTGTTGCCCAGGTATTTGTTTTAAAGTCCGTGTTTTTAAACTTAGCCGTATTATTAGTGATATTCGTGTAGTTTTTGGTATCTGTGCAATTTCATATAGTACAGGTGTGACAATGTAATAGCTATCTCCCTTATTCTACGCTCCCAAATGGAACAAAGTATTTGACAATAGCCTCATCAGGAAAATCAGCTGCTCTGTTGGACATGGGTATTTGTGGGCGGTCTTTTAATATATAGTTATGTTTGTATGTATGATGTGTATGTAGTTTTGGAAATGTTAACTGATTTACTTACCCACACTGTTGTTATTACTTTTGATTTGTGGGGAACATACCGCCTTAGATGATACTCGCATGCATGTGCTTCGTCCACGTAAGTCTTTCTTGGGCGGCTACTTGGTCTTGTTCCAACCAGCGGCCGAGATGCCTGACTGTCCATGAGACTCCGGATTGCTTCCACTGTGACCCTACCAGGCTCTTTTTGTTTCTTTTTATGTTCTAGAAGTATACAAACATATTCACTCCTCTGCCAAAAACAGCCAAACCAAATGTAGAATCTCTGTGGTGATGCTTTCCAGAATATTGTAGGTCCATATTAAAACTCAGTTATAATAAAAGTATTAAAATGAATAGACGATTCTTTGAGTAGTAGTAATATTATTGAAATTATACAGATTCTATATTGTATGAAAATAAGGAAAGGTGTCAAATTAATAGTGAAAATGCTACTACTAATGGGTTCAAATACACTTCTGGTCCACATCACCCCTGGTAACACTGGTTTGCATCTTTCCCGTATGGGTAAAAATCCAGATAAGCCCTGGAACCTGGTAGATTTTAAGCTATCACAAGGTTTTTCCAGTGCCCAGGGGACATGTACTTATTAAGCATCTTGAATCCATATTGTTTGAGAATCTGGTAGCGACATCCCTACTCCCGCATTCCATCAGCGCACCTACCAAAACGTCAAACCTTGCACCAACGCATCAGAGCCAACCATTACAGCAAAAGCATTCGCTTTTTACCCTTCTTACATCAATAGAAGGGTATTAAGATCGCTTGAAAACTCGACTTTTTATCCGAGGCCCACAGGGCCGAGTGTCATATACCATTCGACTCAGCTCGACGAACTGAGCACATGTCTGTGTGTATGTAAGTGTGTGTGTGTATGTGTGTATGTGTGTGTATGTGTGTATGTATGTGTGTGTGTATGTGTGTGTGCGTTACAAATAATGTCACATCGGTTTCTCAGCCATTTGAGAATCGATTTCAGTTCTGTTGACGGCAAATGGAAGCTACAACATTTCCATGGAACGCTATTGATTTTTTTTTCCTTCGGACATTTCGTTACGAAGATATGAACGAAACAGTACTTGAAGGCCTATTATAATAGTAATCAAACAGTTTAGTCTCCGATTACATACTGAGCTATTTGTGTACCGATTTTAGTCTCTTAATAAGGCCGGAACAAATCTTGTTTTATTCTTTTGTCATCCCCCCCTTCAAAATTTTCGATTATCATGAAGGGGAAAATAAAAAAAAAGTATATTTATGTTTTCTTGCACTGGGTGTTGCGCTGCTCCCTCAACCACGATCACTACGATTAGATGGGTAGAGTGCATGTAAAAAAATTAAGATTATGTCAAAAAAAAAATACAGTCAACTCTCCATATCTCAATGTTCTGTATCTCGATTTGTGAGTACTTTTTTCTTTATGTCGATGGATATCTCGGTCACTTGAAGTGAACAAGGCATTTCTTGTTCTATATATCGATCTCTCCTTATCTCGATGGTCCCCTCAATAGCATATATTCATAGGGTGATAAATAGTGTCCAAGAGAAGTGAATTTATTTGAAAGTGAATGTATGTCTCACTTTTGGCTTGGACTAGGCAACAATATGTAAATATTTGGATAGCGGGGTAGCTGCCATAAGTATGCATATTTGAACACAAATAGTTTTCAGGAATTGCATGAAAAGTTAAATTTACTAAAATTGTCATGCAATTCATAAATATCAAACTTTCGACGATCATTCATTGTTTACATTTGGTGTTATGGCCATTTCACGAATTACTCGAGAAAAGGGCGTACTTATGACAGCTAACACGCTGTGTAGATACATGTTGTTTTTTGTTCCGAGTCACAAGTGAGCATAATATACGTTTTTTCGATTTTCTCCATAATAAAATATATTCACTATCTTTTGGACACAATTCGTCACTCTATTCAATCCAGTGTCCATGAATATAATTCATTGGAACAGCGATCATTTGTCAGTCTCATATTAATCTTCGTTCCCAACATGTAAGAAACCAATTAAATCATGAATATAGATTTCGGACAACAATACTCGAAAGCTAAGAACATGTGAAAAAAGAGGAAAATGGTGAAAAAAAAATATTCACTGCCAATCAGTGGTAATCTAACCCACACCTCCCAGGACGCTAGACGGGCGCTCAAAGGTGGAGGGTAATCATGTAAATTTTAAAACATACAATTTTATTACTGTATACAGTGATTTCTTGTTTTTTTATAATTTTTTTTATTGTTTATTTTTTGTTCTCCCCCCCCCCCCCCCCCCCTCGACTGGAGTGGACGCCGTGTGACAAAAGAAGAAATCAGGATTTGTTCCGGCCTGGCTGGTCAAAATTTCATTATGATTGGATAATCCTTCATGGAGATATGACCAAAACAATACCTGAGAGCACATAATTGTGAGATGAAAATATACTCGTTGCAGTGCAAAACCGAACAAGACCAATCACACCAATCGATGCCGCTTGCATTCTATTGTGTCGCATCTGTTGCGGTGTATAGCACATACAGCGGACTAGCCACACTATGCGACTCTTTAGAATTAGAGCAGCATCGATTGGCTCGAGTGGTCTGGTTTTGAACTGCAACGAGTATATTCGAAACTTACACAAAGTCTCCATTTACTATTTTCAACGAACATGTGCTTATTAAGCATCTTGAATCCATATCGATAATCGAAATTCACACTTAGCATTGTCTAATAATGCATTCTACGGACTGATTATATGAATTATCTAATATTTATGTAATTTCTCCTCTTTTATAACTAACAGAAACAGGTCATTAAAGACTATTAATGGTATATACCTGTAGTGTTTGTTTGAGTTAGTATTTTTTTTATAGCCGTCCGATTTTTATATTATTTTTCGTCGATATATGTTTTGCCGTTATTCGTGATTTCGATCCGTCCCGATTTATTATCATTTTGTCCGCGTTGTGATATTCGGTCTGTGCATAGACAGTGGAGCATTGTGTTGTTATCTGCAAAAACTCAACCGATCGCTGCTTTATTCAACAACAACACCATCTTGCACCCTCTCATCGCCCTTCGTCCGTTGAAAAATCAGGAAGCTTTCTGCGGTATAACACTTGCTGTGTAGTATACCCATAGGCGAATACCATGGCATGCAAAGGTTGCCAGAAGGTTGTTTCCGACAATGATCGTATCATTTGTCGAGGATTTTGCGGGGAGTCATTTCATGCAATTTGCGCACAGGTTGGCTTCCCCTTGAGCGTGCTTCGATCACATGAAAAGAATATTTATTGGATGTGCGATGACTGTTCCACGATGTTCACTAACTGCCAATTTCGTAACATCATGTGCCGCAGTGAGAAGGATCTGAGTGGTTTACCTGAATCGATTAAATCAATTCAGGACGACATCACAAAGCTTAGCTCGGTGGTCACAACCCTCGCTTCTAAGGTTGATTCGAAGCCTCTCACACCGTTCCGGCTCAACTCTAGTGGCTCAAGATTTCATGAGTGGCCAATAAATGCGTCAATTAATTCGCCGAAGCGACGTAGAAGTGAAAATGGTGATCGTCCGATGTCGATTGCAGCAAACAAATCGAGTTGCGGGACTAAGTTGGCCTGTAGCACCATTAAAATGGTCCAGACCAACCGTAATTTCGTCTGGATACATCTGTCTGCTTTTCATCCGACTACGACCGAACAGGAAATTTCCGACTTGGTGTGTGAATGCCTACATCTGAAAATCGACAATAAACCGAAGGTGGTAAAACTTGTTCCAAAAGGGAAAGATTTGTCCACGTTGAATTTTGTCTCATTCAAAGTGGGTATAGACAAAAATTCGGAGAAGGAAGCATTGTCCTGCGATTCTTGGCCGGAAAACGTTTTCTTCCGGCCCTTCGAGGATGATAAAGCAAAAAACGTGACCCGCATCGTGAAGTCCTCGACGGTGGAACCACAAAATCAACCAGCTCCTCTTGTGAACGTCTCAGCTACGGATCAACCTTGCCCGATGCTCAGCTAATGTCACATGTTTTAACACCGGGATGCACGCGACAAGGCTCTTTGGAAGCCCCCTCTGCCCTCGTCTCAGTTGTACCACATTCAAAAACCGATCGTCAGCTCTGTTCCCAGTGTTCCCGCCACCAGAGTCATCCCGGTATTGAGTCCGGGGTTCCAGAGGGGGTCTTCCAGCCTGTTATCTCAGGCAAGTACGCGTGTAATTCCAGCTTTTCGCTTCCTGAATATCTTCCAATTTCCAGCTTGTACGAAAAGTTACCCGATTTAGAGACGAATCAGTGCACATCACATCCGAGACGCATCGTGGAAAGCACTTTGGAAGTCCCCGGTTCCTCTGCCCCAGTCGCGCCAATTCCAGCCACCGTACAGCATAGTCGTCTCGGCCCTGAGGGCAGATGCACACCGGGGGTCTTCCAACCTGCTTTAGCAGGCAAGTACATTCACGATTTAGCTTCTCCTTTGCCTGATATTGCCTCGCATTCTAGTGATGTCATCGGTACTTTGGCTGCCACACACGAGATTGTCATTTACTACCAGAATGTCGGTGGTATTAACAGCGATGTCGACGATTTCCGCATAGCTACTTCGGACCAGTGCTACGGCATCATCGTCCTCACGGAGACCTGGCTGGATTCACGCACACTCTCTTCTCAGGTATTCGGCAAAGATTACGAGGTATTTCGATGTGACAGGAATGCCGATAATAGCCATAAAGCAAAAGGTGGGGGTGTACTAGTGGCTATAAGTACAAAATTTAAAGCAAAGGCTCATGAAAACCCTTCGTGGACTCGTTTGGAACAAGTTTGGACGTCAATCAAATTGGGCAATCGCACATTATTCCTTTGCGGACTGTACATTCCACCCGACCGCATACGCGAGCGTGAACTAATTGCAACACATTGCCAATCGGTTTTCGCAATTTTGGAAAATGCCAAAGCAACCGACGAAGTTATGGTGATAGGCGACTTTAATCTGCCTGGAATTTCATGGAAATTATCTGACAGTGGGTTTCTATTTCCCGATGCCAATCATTCTGTCATGCATTCCAATGCTTCGTTCCTTCTGGACAATTACAGCTCAGCCACTCTCTCCCAAATCAATCATGTCACCAACCAGAACACACGCAGCTTCGACCTCTGTTTCGTGAGCGCCCAAGACACCGCTCCACTCTTATGCGAAGCTCCCTCTCCTCTAGTGAAACTAACTCTTCATCATCCGCCTTTACTGGTCACGTTACGCTCAAAGCTGGAACATGACTTCGAAATCTCACCTGACACAGTTTCCTACGATTTTGTTCGTGCCAATCATCGTAATATCGCCGAGTTACTCTCGCTTTTCGATTGGGATAACATTTTGGATACAGTCAATGTCGAGTCAGCCGCTCAAACATTTTCCAACGTTCTGGCATATGTCATAGACAGACACGTTCCAAAGCAAATCCATCGTCATACGACTCGTCCACCTTGGCAAACGAGCGAACTTCGTCGCTTGAAATCTGGCAAGAGAGCTGCCCTAAGAAAATTCACAAAGCACCGGACACTAATTTTAAGTCGTCACTATGTAAGTATGAATCACGAATACAAACGAGTCGCGAAACGTTGCTTTCTTCAATATCGGCGTGGAATACAGAGAAAGCTCAAGTCACGTCCTAAACAATTCTGGAAATTTGTAAACGAACAACGTCACGAAGTAGGCCTTCCGTCGTCTATGTCGCTCCACGGCAACAAGGCTTCCACCCCGCAGGGTATTTGCCAGCTATTTTCCGAGAAATTTTCTAGCGTTTTCACCGAAGAGGCGTTGAGCGATGACCACATTAGACTTGCGGCCAGCTATGTTCCCCTGCCGGTCAAACCTTGGGCCAAGTCGACATCGATGCAGAGATGATAATCAAGGCCTGCTCAAAACTCAAATTATCTCATAATCCCGGGCCGGATGGAATTCCTTCGTCCTTTCTCAAACTACACTTGGATAGTTTGTTGCCCCCGCTGCTGCACGTTTTTCGACTATCTGCGGCTGTCGGTATTTTTCCTCGCTGTTGGAAATTTGCGCACATGTTTCCAGTACACAAAAAGGGAAGCAAACGGGACGCTGGAAATTATCGCGGCATAACTTCGCTTGGTGCTGTTGCTAAACTGTTTGAGCTTGTAATTATGGAACCGTTGCTCGCTCACTGCAAATCGTATATCAGTACCGACCAGCACGGATTCATGGCTGGTCGCTCCACTGCTACTAACCTGTTGTGCCTTACTTCCTACATTACTGACAGTATGGCGAAACGCGCCCAAACGGATGTCATTTACACCGACTTGTCTGCAGCCTTCGATAAATTGAACCACCGCATAGCTATTGCCAAACTGGACAGGCTTGGGATCAACGGATGCCTGCTGCAATGGTTTCAATCGTACCTCACTGACCGTCATCTGGCTGTAGTCATAGGAGATTGTCAGTCTCACATGTTCAAAGCCACGTCTGGTATACCGCAGGGTAGTCACTTGGGACCGTTGATTTTTTTGATCTACTTCAACGACGTAAATTTGGCTTTCGAAGGACCTCGACTATCATACGCAGATGACCTAAAACTCTATCTTCGAGTGCACTCACTCGACGACTGTCGCTTTCTTCAACGTCAGCTAAATGCTTTTGCCGACTGGTGCACTTTGAATCGTATGGATGTCAACCCGGCCAAATGCACGGTTATCTCGTTTTCGCACAAGAAACAGACTATTTTATTCAAGTATGTCTTGTTGGGCACCGAAATTGAGCGCGTCAGTCAAGTCAAGGACTTAGGAATAATTCTGGACACCCAACTCACCTTCAAGCAGCATATCTCGTACGCTATCGGCAAAGCCTCCTGCGTTCTGGGGTTCATCTTTCGGATTGCTAAGGACTTTACGGACATCTACTGCCTCAAATCGTTGTACTGCTCCTTGTGTCGTTTTATATTAGAGTATTGCTCGGTTGTGTGGACTCCTCATTACAACAACGGTGTCGTTAGAGTAGAGGCTGTTCAACGACGGTTTTTGAGATTTGCGCTACGTAAACTACCGTGGACGGATCCCTATCGTTTGCCAAGCTACGAAAGCCGTTGCCGTCTAATTAACCTGGAGTCCCTGTTAGCCCGCAGAGATACAGCCAGGGCTTTGTTCATCGCAGACATCTTGCAAGACCGCATCGACTGTCCTGATCTTTTGGAGCAAATCAATATCAACGTGCAGCCCCGAGCCCTGAGGAATAGTTCAATGCTGCGGTTACCTCCACAACGAACCAATTACAGTATGTTTGGCGCAATTGGCGGTTTACAAAGACTTTTTAATAGGGTTTCCGCGTTGTTTGATTTTAACGTGACTCGCCAGATGCTTCGTCGTAAGTTTAGCAATTTTTTTAAAGACCTGTGTAATTCACATGGATAGTTTAATTTTTAGTTTGTTTTATGTCATGACTATTAATGTACCATTCTAGCTTTAAGTAACATCATTGGGATTTGCACATAATCTGTTGATGAATAGAAATAAATAAATATTTTAATCACATCGATGAACAGTACGTTAAAGATTGTCAAACGGTACAATTTTTTAACACAAAATATGACATATCGAATATTCCTGGACCTTTCTGGAATTTCTGATGAAAATATGTATCCAGTATCATATTGGCCACATTTGAGTTCGTAATTCTGATAAAGTGTAAGAAGGGTTGAGTCTCACCATCGGTGGATTAATTCAGGTTTTTTCCTTTGTTATTCATTCATTCAGTAAGGTTAGCAATAAACACGTTTATACAAATTTCGTCCGTTTATTTTAATTTTCGCCGGTAAGAAAGTTCCGCTCATCCGTAATACGTGTTCCCGGGTTTCAATTTCGCTGTCCAAGTTACATTCAGCCTTTCGTTTTCAAATCTCGGCCAACTACCGGATGCAATTCAATGCAGTCTATTTTCAAGCGAAGGTTCTGTATACGGAGTTCCTAGAGGAACGTCAGGACCGGATTTCAGAATTAAGTGTGGGGAACGAGTCGCCTAGTGATCTGCGCGACGCAATCAAGGCACTTTTGGAAACACAGCAAGCAATTTTGGATCGCCAAAACCAATCGCAACAGCCGGCACAGTCAAGCTGGTAATTTCGTCGCGTTTCAACGAGAATACCGAACTCACTACATCAGCGTATGTCCTGGGGAAGCTCACGGCAACCTTGCCGTGCCAGCGTTTTGACGTGGCAAGCATGCCATACTTGAAGGGTCTGCAACTGGCGGATCCCTACTTCAATCAACCTAGTTCGGTGGACGTCATACTCGGTTCGGATGTCTTCCTGTCGGTACTGCAAGCCGGTTAAATCAAGGATATTGGTGGCACTCCTGTGGCGCAGCGTACTATCTTCGGATGGATGATAGCGGGGAGAATCTCCAAGCAATGGTGCATCCACGCACATCACTCTGCAATCAATCTTCATCAGGATTTCGACATCAACCGCACCCTGCGATTATTCTGGGAAGATTAGGAACTACATCAAGCCAAACAATTGACAGCGGAGGCGCAAAGGGTCGTTGATCATTTCAACTCGACTCTCACACGTTCGGAAGATGGTCGCTTTATCGTTCGACTGCCAATGGACGATTCAGAGCGGCAATTGGGAGATTCGCTGAGCGCAGCAATCAAGAGGCTACGTGCAATGGAGCGTAGATTCGAAACCGATAGCAGCCTGAAAGAGAGATATCATATATTCATGCAAGAATATCAAGATTTGGGCCTAATGGAGCTGATTCCGGAGGCAGAGATCACAGTCGATTGTACGAAGTCCTACTATTTGCCACATCATGGAGTCGTGAAGGAAGACAGCAGCACGACCAAACTCCGGATCGTGTTCTACGCCTCATGTGCCACGACCTCTTGAGTCTCGTTGAATGATTTGCTATAAGATGGTCCGAGCGTAAACGTTGAGATTTTCGACATCATGATGGAGTTCCGGTTCTTGGGCTTCAAATGGTGAGTTGACAGCTTCGAAGGAGGGTGCGACCGACCTCTGGTCCTCACAAGTTCCTACCTCACGCCTCCACGAGTCATATGATCACAAAAGACTGCCAGATGAAACATGGAGACGCTGGTTGGCGTAGCCTGGGCAATGTTGTCAATCTGAGAATAGCGAAGTGAGGGGGTGCGACCGGTAAATCATATTAAAATTTTCCATTCTTATATCTTTCAGGTCTTCCAGGTCATCAGGTATTCTAAAATATTTTAAAAATTCATTTTTTTTCTCATGTCATGCATTATCTAAATGGGCTGGTTCATAACGGATGCAGAAGTTTGTCTACAATTGCTACAAAACAGCAGTCGGCACAGATGTAATTTTCAGTTCGTATTATAATATCCCTTGACTATATATATTATCTTATAGGACATTGTTTATTCATAACCAATATCATTCTACTTTATCATCATCATTATCATTTTTATCTTTACTGGTGTTTTCGTTTTTTAAAATATTTTTTTTATAATTTCACCTAATAGGTTATATATATATATATATATATACTTTTAATTATAATGGTTATATGTTCAATTGTCATTATGATTTAGAAGTATCTAGTGCCTTGAATAAAAGAAGCTGCAACGGAATCTATGGTAGACTTTTGCACCTATTACCTAATGTATTTTTCAATTCCGGTTTGCATATGGACGTTTTTCCAAATCTGAGCTGATCTGATTCGCACAGCGCTGTTTGCCATTCGGATAGTGTCTGATGTTATAGTTCAGTTTTTGTCAGTACTGTATCATAACTCACAATATCATTATATTTGATGATATTGTGCTATTGATTTTACTTCAAATATGATTTAAAAATTGCTTGTTGTTTTTTTATGTCCATTTGTCTTTAACTCCCTTGTCAACAAATTCTGCTCTGGTTTCTTGACACAGGAGCAATAATTATTAGGCCAGCAAAATTAAAAGCAAATTGCTGTTATAAAATCAACATCCAGCAGCAAATAGTGACCGTAAATTAAAATGTATAATGTTTTGTAAAATTTAACAAACTTTTTTAGAATACCTCAAATCAAGATTTTGGGAAATCGCTGCTAGCGCTGAAAACGAACGAAAACGTGCTTAAGCGCGAAACCACAGAAGTCTACACTTTAACACTTTACAACATTGCTTACATTTCAGGATCAACCGAATGGAGATCATAAATAATAGATACGAGTGATTGCAGTATTTTTCATTTAAATAAATATATACATTATTATATAAATATTTCATGGGAATGGGAGGGACCATATCTGGGCATTGGAAAAACCTTGTGGTAGAGTGAAAACTACCAGGTCCCAGGGCTTGGACTGGATCTTTACCCAAACGGGAAAGATGCAAACCAGTGTTTCCAGGGGTGATGTGGACCAGAAGTGCATTTGAACCCACTAGTAGTAGCATTTTCACTTTTAATTTGACAACTTTCCTTATCTTCATACAATATAGAATTTGTATAATTTCAATAATATTACTACCACTCAAAGAATCGTCTACTTTTCTTATAACTGAGTTTTAATATGGGTCTGCAATTTTCTGGAAAGCATCACCACACAGATTCTACATTTGGTCTGGCTGTTGTTGGCAGAGGAGCGAATATTTTTGTATACTTCTAGAACGAAAAAATATATTATGCAAGAAGGATCAGCATTACGAGGCTTGGAGCCTGATGCAATTCCGAGTCTCATGGCGACGCAAAATGGACAGCCAGGCATCTTGGCCTATGGTTGGAACAAGACCAAGTAGCCGCCCAAGAAAGACCTACGTGGACGAAGCACATGCATGCGAGTATCATCTAAGGCGGTATGTTCCCAACAAATCAAATGTAATAACAACAGTGTGGGTAAGTAAATCAGCTAATATTTCCAAAACTACATACACATCATACATACAAACATAACTATATATTAAAAGACCGCCCACAAATACCCATGTCCAACAGAGCAGCTTATTTTCCCGATGAGTGTAACGTCAAAAACTTTGTTCCATTTGGGAGCGAAGAATATGGGAGGTAGCTATTACATTATCACACCTGTACTATATGAAATTGCGCAGATACCAAAAACTGCACTGACACGAATATCACTAACAACGTAATGACACGGATAAAGTACAAAAACACGGACTTTAAAACAAATACCTGGACAACAAAACGCGTACACACGGATTGATACTGAATCCCAAAAATTTTTCAAGAAGATTATGTGAGCTGATTTCGAAAGCCCGGTGTTTATTTGGTCACCATAGACTAATCCTTCCGGCATAATCACTTGAGAATTTTCAAAAACCAACCCCGATCATTGCAATCCTTAGGGGATAAAAAAAAAATCATGCACATGGGTTATCGAAAAATCAATGCAAAAGTATAGTTGATTTTAAATGAAATGTTATTGATTGAATTGTACTTTTTTCTACGCGTTTGGTCTCTTTTGGGCTCTGTTAGATAAATGGTCTCTGAAGTTCCTATTTTTCAGAAACTCATTCGCAACTGCTGCCAGTTCTTAGAAGCATTCTGGAACCTATCACTTACAATATATTTATCGTAATCTCTGTTTTATTTCTGTTTTATTGTATTATCTTTTTCGCTAGCTATGTGACGAACGAAACCCCATATGACGAGAGGCCAAGCAAATTAGGCAAATGTTCAACGATATACAACTTTTTACAGAAAAAAACCTGCCCAAACCTTTTACCTTCCCATAATCCCTGAGCAGCCGGTTTACCACAAACCACGCAGAACTGAATTGACCCCCATGGGTTAAAGATGCTGTGATGCTCACTCTCCTTCCCTTCCCTGATGTATTATGGACGATGTGAAATTTCACATCGGTGACCTGGCCCTCGACCCCCTTGTACATCACAAAATGAAAATGAAAATGAAAATGAAATATTTCATGGGAATGGGAGGGACCATCAGGGCACCCGATTGAAGCACTCTGGATGGGGAGAGTGGGAATGCCAACTTCCCATTGCTAACAGTTTGTGAATAGAGGGTGGGCTCTTCTCCCCGCCCATTGGGGCATCCTCATGTTAGATAGCTTGCTCTTTTGACCAATTGTTCAATCATGTTGTTGGAAGGAGATTCTTTATATCCCTGTGCATACGTATAAGTGATGTTGCCTATCGATCCATCCAACCCCTTTTTGGCCCTTTATACAATGGCATGATAAGGATAATCAGCTCAGGATTAAAGCTTTATCAAGTCTAACAGCGAGGAGAGCTCACTGCTGTCGGACTTAGTTTCCGTGCTACAATGGGTGGTAGTACATATCATACATCATATCATACATGATGGAGTTCCGGTTCTTCGAAGTGGTATTCACTGCGGATGCTGAGAAAATGTACCGCCAAGTACTAACGCACCTGACGACAGAGATTAACTACGTGTGGTATGGAGAAGCTCGCCGGACAAGCCGATTCAGCATTTTCGACTTTGTACGGTGACATATGTCGGACTCCGCCTGACTTTTCTATCCGTTCGGATGGTTTGCGCCGGTCATCGTACGAGCTAAAATACTATTTCAACATTGCTGGTTGTATCCATTACCACCCAACATTGCTGGCACGATCCATTACCACCCATGATTGAGGAATTGTGGATCGACATGAAAGGGAACCTACATCAGCTGGAGCAGATTCAGATTCCAAGATGTGCAGCGAATTACGACGATCAAGTTGAGCTACATGGTTTTTCTGACGCTTCCGAGGAGGCTTACGCAGCGGTCGTATACCTTAGGTCAACAGATCACAATGGTGAGATTCACGTCTGTCTGTTGGCATCAAAAACGAAGGTTGCTCCAGTGCAACAAGTGTCCTTGCCACGCCTCGAACTCAACGCAGCTGAACTACTAGCAAGGCTCATGCAACGAGAAACAGGATCACTCAAGCACATCCAGGTGAAGATGTTTGCCTGGACGGATTCAACCATAGTCCTGCAATGGCTCTCGGGACATCCTCGCAAATGGAATACGTACGTGGTCAATCAAGTTTCTTCTATTCTTGAGATTCTACCGCGCCATCATTGAGCTCACGTAGCGTCATACACAAATCCCGCGGACTGTGCATCCCGTGGGATATCTCCAACCGAATTGATCGATCATCCCTTATGGTGGTCGGGAAGTGGTTGGTGGAGGACTCCGCAACCTGGACTCAGACCATCCTGCTTGAGCAACACGACGAAACTACGATGGAGATACGTAAACGCTTCCAGACACTAAACATTGCCGTTAATATTCCAGTTACGACATACGAGATCGAGAAGCACATCGTCGATACTCGATCGAACTTCGGCGCAGCTTGCCGACAGCTGGCGTGCATCAAGCGCTTCATCTACAACCTGGGATCTAAGACATCAACATGCCACGAGAAAAAATCGGGTCCTATTCTGCCATCCGAGTTGCATGAAGCAAGGTTGCAGCTCATACGATTGGCACAACACGAACACTACGAAGAAGTTAAATTGTTGTCCATGGGAAACGAAGTTCGTCCGATATCGAAGATCAGCGGGTTGTATCCATTTGTGGACGGTACAGGAACGATCAGAGTCGGAGGTCACCTACAGTAACAATCGTTTTCTTTCGAAGTCAAGCACCCAGTAGTTCTTCCGAAGAACCACCGTGTTACCAGGTTGCTGGTGGAAGAATTACACCTACAGAACTGTCACACACTCCTGACAGCGACGATTAATCAGAACTACTGGATTCAAGGTTGCCAACACGTTATCAAGCCAGTTATCCGGAATTGCGTCAGGTGCTGTCGACAAAAAGCGAAAACGGCGCAGCAATTATATGTATGTGTAATTTTTTCTTTTATATAATAGGTCGTTACATACTTCTAATCTCAACATTTTAATCACTTCGATAAACAATATGTTTAGCAACTAGAAATTAGAAGAAAAATTAGTATCTTCCATTTAATTCCAACTACCTTTGCTTATCTTCGACAGATACGCGTATTTCGTCTACAATGTGCAGACTTCTTCAGTGTCTCGTACTAATAAGTCGAGTTATTAGTACGAGACACTGAAGAAGTCTGCACATTGTAGACAAAATACGCGTATCTGTCGAAGATAAGCAAAGGTAGTTGGAATTAAATGGAAGATACTAATTTTTCTTCTAATTTCAAGTTACAGGTATTCCACTAAACAGCTCAAACCCTCTAGGATTCAATATGTTTAGGATTGACAAACAATTCATTTTATAAACTGAATGATAATAAAAAAAATGTATCCAGTACCATATTGGCCACATTTGAGTTCGTAGCTCTGGTGAAGTGTAAGAAGGGTCCAGTCTCACCATCGGTGGATTAATACGGATTGTTTTTTCAAATTATTGATTAGTCCACTTATAAGTGGATCTAATTTTTCTTAATTTTATTTTCACTCTCTGTGATAGGAGCAGCGTATGTGGATTTTTTTTAGCATCTTTTTGGTAAATATAATCGTTGCGATAAAATAAATAATTAACCCACGTATCAGTTACGTCAGTCAGTCTTTATTGTGTCTTACAGTTTTATGGTATATTTTGTTTTTTTTTTGTCTAATTTCTCTTCCTTATATTGAATTGAGCACAATTATTTAATTCTCCTCGTGGGCGTTCTAAGTCCCCACGATGGATGAAAATAATCTGAGCCGGGATTCGAAGGAGTTGGATAGTTCGGATGATGATATTCTTCCTATTCTACAACCTTTTCCCCATTTACCTTTAATGGAGACAGAACAAGCTTCGGAGCCTATTTCAACTGCAGCAACTTCTGGTACAGCCTCCTCCGAGCTCCCCCGCCGGAAAGTTTATCCAACCTGATCTAAAGGTCCTTTTCTGTTTGCTTTCGGCCCAAGAGTAAACCGTTGAATTTGCCGAATTTTCCAAATTCCAAATAGAAAAATATCTGGCAAACCGTTTCGGAGCGTTCAGGAAATAACCTCTCCCAGTCGCAGTAAGCTAAGTGATCGCGAAGAAGCTAACAGGATTGTTACCTCAGAGCTCTTTTCTTTAGAATATCATGTGTATCTCGCACGTAGTAGAAAGTGCGGAGTGGTCACCGAACCGTTTTTGACGTGCGCTGACATCAAGTCCCATGGAACTGGTGGGTTTAAAAATCGTGCCGTTCCATCAGTTCAGGTCCTTGATGTCAGGCAAATGAACCACGGGTCATCCGACGGCACAAAAAAGCCCTCAAACTCGTTTCGTGTGATCTTCTCTGGAGCTGCCCTGCCGAATTTCCTCGTGTTGGGGAAGCTTCGGTTTATCGTTCGCCTCTATATACAGATGGTCATGCACTGTGACAAGTGCCAGCAGTTGGGTCATACTGCACCCTACTGCTGTAACAAAACGATGCGGCAGATGCGGTAAGCAACATGTGGAGGGTCCCTGCAGCACGGACCCCAAGTGTATATGCTGTGAGGAAGCTCCAAATGATCTCTCTGCATGCCCGAAGTATGTAGATCGAGAGAAACATCAAATTCGTTCATAAGAGCAGCGGTCGGAGCGGTCTTATGCAGAAATACTTAAAAAGATCCCACCGGCCGCTGGTACACCATCCCAACCAAACAATAATATATTTTCTTCCCTGCCCATAGATGATCATGGCTCGGATTTTGAGGATGCTGAGGAGTACTCTGTTGTTCAGACAGGAGCGAAGAGAAAGCGCGCTACAGCAAGACGTCAACGGCACCGTCAGCAAGCATCCCAAAACGCGCTGACTGTAGAACAGGCTCTCCACCCTACTCTGTACAATTCAAGGAATGGTGCCAATACAAGAAAAGTTTCTACTGGAGGTTTTAAACCACTGGCTGATGACTTTCCGTCACATCCGGGAACATCTAAGACCCCAGATGTTCCAGTTTTTTGTCAACTACCAAGACATCCAGAATCTCGACCGTGTCAAGTCGAAGACTCCGAAAAACTGTCTCTTTCTGGGATTGTGGAATTCATCTTCACCATTTTCGAGGCATCACTGAATACAAAGACAATGAGAAACCTCATCAACATGATCCTTACATTTGTGAAATCTCTTCTAAAGAAACTGTCTTCAAAATGGCCTCTTCTTGATTCGATCATATCTTTCGATGAATAATTTATCCAATGAGGTCGGGGATATGATCGAAGCACTACAATGGAACATTAGAAGTATTCTAAAAAATTTGGACGCTTTTAAGTTTTTAGTTCACAAATCGCATTGTGACGTAATTGCGCTCTTTGAAACATGGCTATCTTCTGATAAAGATTTCTCTTTTCACGATTTTAACATTATTCGGCGGGACTCATATGGAGGGGTGCTGTTGGGGATTAATAGGCTCTACTCCTTCTATTGAATTGATATTTCCTCGATGACAGGCCCTGAAGTAGTTGCATGCCAAGTGACTATTCAAGGCAAAATTTTAGTATAGCGAATACTGCAATATCTCGCAGGGACCTTTCGACTATCTGCCTCGCAATGCCAGAGACACGGTTGATATTAGGAGATTTTTATTCTCACTGTACAGCCTGGGGGTCACCTCCACCTCCAAATCCTGGAAGCAAATTAGACCTCCCAGTCTGTTCGAATTCACTATCATTGGATTGCACGTGGAAATTGATTCAAGATCCCCACGGTAGTGATCACTTGCCTATCAAAATTTCAATCACCAATGGCTCGAGTCAATCTCGCTCAATTGACATTGCGTACGACCTTACGAAGTGCATTAACTGGGGTAAATACGCTGAAGCGATTATAGATGGCGAGCAATCGATCGAAGTTCTTCCTCCGTTGGAAGAGTATCGGTTTCTATTCGGGTTAATCCTCACATGTGCGATCGACGCACAGCGCAGACCGGTACCAGAATCAACAATTCGCCGACGTTCGCCCACTCCGTGGTGGGATGATGTTGAGGTCTATCGTGAAAAATCCGTCGCGTTTAAAGCATATCGGAAGCGCGGATCGCGAGATAACTACGAGCGGTACATTGCTCTTGAGCGTAAGTTTAAGATCCTCGCCAAAGCCAAGAAACCCGGATATGGGGGTCATTTCGTCGAAGAGCTATCGCGTGAAACGTCGATAAGAACTCTTTGGACCGTCAGGTGAAGAATGCGAAATGCGTCGTCGGTGATTGAAGACAAGGAAAGCTCTTCCCGGTGGGTCTACGCGTTCGCCAAGAAAATGTGCCCAGACTCGGTTCCGGTGCAACGAATTGCTCGCGATACTCAAACCAATTGTAATGAAATGGATGCGCCCTTTTCTATGCTCGAATTCGCACTTGCTCTTCTTTCATGCAACAATTCTGCACCAGGAATGGATAAAATCAAGCTTAACTTGTTTAAACACCTCCCAGACGTCGTAAAGACTAGATGAACTATTTGTACAATTGGTTGTCTGAGAAACATATGAGCTTTTCTCATGGGTCTTCGACAACTTCACGAATTAGCTTTTGTTTAAGCCCCCATTTTTATAATTTTTATGTCAGATAGACATCGAAAATTGCAAGCTAAGACAGCTTGCGGATGACGCCGTTGTTTCAATTGAAGGACCAGGGGCGAACAACCTGCATGGACCGTTGCAGGATACCCTAGACAATTTTTCTACCTGGGATGTAAAGCTGGGAATCGAATTCGAATTCTGAGTTAGCTGTATTTTTCTATGAAGCGTGACCCAGCATAGATACCGCTTCAACTCATGGGTAAAATAATAACTCAAAGTTTGTCTTATAAATAGCTAGGGGTCTGGTTCGATTCTAAATTCACCTGGGTAAAGCACATTAGGTATCTGCACCAGAAATGCCAGCAGCGAGTAAACTTCATGCGTACTATCACCGGAACATGGTGGGGAGCCCACCCGGAAGATCTGATAAAGCTGTATCGTACAACGATTCTGTCGGTTCTCGAGTACGGTAGTTTCTGTTTTTAATCCGCCGCGAAAACTCATATTCTGAAGCTGCAGCAAATCCAGTACCGTTGTCTTCGTATCGCGTTAGGCTGCATGAACTCAACTCATACTATGAGTTTGGAGATATTAGCAAGAGTTCTTCCTTTATCAGATCGTTCTGTGGAGCTATCGTTCCGGTTCCTCATCCGATGTGAGGTGCTAAATCCATTGGTGATTGAAAATTTTGAAAAGCTAATCCAACGAAATCCTCAAACGCAGTTCATGACACTGTACTATTGGTACATGACTCTGGAGGTGAGCTCTTCTTCGAATTTTCCTATTCGTGATTACTCCCAAGACTTCTCTTGTTCTACTGTAGTTTTTGATCTGACCATGATGCAAGAAGCTCGTGGAATACCAGATCATCTTCGTTGGGAGTACATTCCATCAATTTTTGCAAGAAAGTTTGGTCATATCAGATGTGACAGGAAATTTTACACCGACGACTCAAAAACACATAATTCCACTGGATTTGGTGTTTTTAACGAAATTCATAGCGCCTCCTCAAACTTCAAAATCCTTGCTCCGTATACGTCGCAGAAGTGGCGGCTATACACTATGCATTAGAGCTAATTGCCTCTCTTCTCTCTGATCAATTTTTCATTTTTACGGATAGTCTCAGCTCACTTCAGGCTATTCGTTCAATGAGGCCAGCAAAGTAATCACCGTATTTCGGTTGCGAAATACGACCTCCTTTGAGTGCCCCTTCCTACACTATCACCTTGGTGTGGATCCCTTCTCATTGCTCCATTCCGGGTAGTGAGAAAGCGGACTCACTCGCCAATGTGGGCGCTATGGCAGGCAATATTTATGATCGACAAATCGCCTTCAACGAAGTTTTAGCTATTTTCCGTCAACAGGCCTTGATCAGCTGGCAACAAAAATGGGATGAAGGGGATTTGGGCAGATGGTTACATTCTATTCTCCCACAGGTATCGAAAAAATCGTGGTTCACAGGGTTGGATAGTAGCCGGGATATTATCAAGGTAATGTGTCGTCTAATGTCCAATCACTACTGGTACAGCTCTCATTTCTATCGAATAGGGCTCTCAGACACAAATCAACGCAACTGTGGTGCAGGTTATCAGCGATAAAAAAAATTATACACCAACTCAATCGTGCTAATAACGGGCGGAAATTGAAGGATATCATCATGTTCTTAAAAAAAATATTGAAGAATCCCCTGCCGTTGGCTCTGGAAAAAATAGAATCGACGACCATTTAATACACATTTATATTCCGAATATTATCCATAAATAAGTAGATATAAAAACTCTATTCCAAGTTCTAGAATTATCCGGACAAACCGTAAAAACAGATAAAATAAAAACCCCCCTATAGCATCCTCTACTCCATCATCGAAAAAAGGCTACACCATTCCGGTGCCCAAAAAACCATTAAGTCATTGTAGTTTTATCTCCAATGCATCCACATCATTCTTCAAATACAATGGAGCTTACTAACATGATCATAAATCAATTGCCAAAAACAAAAGAAATGTTTAAAAATGACAATTCTAAATCTCCTGCGTGAAAGGAAAACACAGATTGACCGTGTTCGATCAAAGATTCGACCACCTCATAAAATTACTAAAGGTGATTCTCTTCTTTTACTAAAGGTGAATTACTAAAGGATAAACTTTCTACTGATTTCAGACTCTCAAAAACTAAAAGACGCTTTAGTTTACCAATATGTTTTTCAAAAACACTACTGCACGTCAACAATTTCAGAAGAAGTAGAAGAAGACAAGTCAAAAGTGGTTGAACATTTAACGGTAATAAATGATAATGAAAATATTGAGTTTTCTTGGGTTTGACACTAGGTTTGGCTTCTCTGCGCACGTGTAACTAGCATGTGTACGTTTTAAACCACACGCGGAGCAGAAAACTCTACACACGCCGTGTGATCATCGGTTGCATCGGTGCACGAGATTTTGAAAACGGAGCAAGAGCATTGCCTAGTGGGAGCGTGTGTCATGCAGAAAGAGAAACACGGAGCAAAACAAAGATGCCCCGTGCTCTTGGATTTCGGAATTTTGTCAGCGTTAGCATGCGGTCGTATCTCATGCAGTGAAGATGGTTTTGTTGAGTAATGTATTGTTTTTCAATGATGGCTGAGAAAAGAAATTTAAGTGGGGATGTGTCGAGTTTTTTCTCTCGGAAAATAAAATAATTTGTGACAATGGTTCCGAAAAAACCATTTTGATATGCTTATTGTGTAAAGGGCGGTCGCTGCAGTGTAACTCGAAATTTAATTTGACCCGGCATATTACTGCCGTTCACAAGGAAAAGGTAGTGGAGTCCGGACTTCTAACGTAGAACAAGGAAAACATTTCCGCGAGACTAGTCAAAAGTATATCGATGGACCGTAACGTGTATATCACCAGCATTCGCGGGTCGCATAGTTTGAATGAAAGCGGACTTAGCGTAGCGTAGGGGAAGATCTGTGCTTGGATTTGTAGTTCAAATTTTGGAAAATGGCATGCTTTACACTCACACCCTAGCTATGGTGGAAAAATTTGGCCTCAGTACGGTGGAAGTTGTTCGTTACGGAATTGTTAAGGTTATGAATAGCAGATAGCGAGGACGACAAAGATAATTTTGAGAGCTGCATTGCAATTTGGTAAATTTTATAGCCCTATTTTGAAAAAATAATTCTAAATTTGTATACCATTTGAATGAAAATAATTGTCATTTAAAGCTAATTTCACTTCAGCTAACGATTTATTCTACATATTTTATTGTTCCACCAAAAACACGCGAGCTTTTTGCAATCCAAGTTAATGCGACAGATCATTTTTTCGCAAATGTATCAGAGTAACACAGTGCCAGATAACCCAGCTATTCTGGAAGACTTATTTCTGACAGATGAGAAATAAATTTTCATTATTTTATATTATCGAAAATAAGGACCAACAACAAGGATATTCTGTTTGGTGAATACTCACTTAAATTTGACAATTAGGAAATGAATTAAAAATTTCTAAAACGCGATGTTTGTGAAAATTTATTCCGCGTTATTTTAAATCTACACAACTAACAATCTTTCCGTTACTACTACTACCATCAGTTCTTTCATGAGGCTTATTTTCATTAATAGTGAAGAAATTATTCCGAAGTGTGGTCGAGTAACATTATTTATGTTGCTTTTAATTTTTTTATTTTTACGGGGCAAAAACAAATCATTACATAAGAATTGGTTTTCAAACTTTCTAGTAAAGTACGACGGAGCTGAACCATCACGCGATCTTTCGGATGATGAAGCTGATATTGATGAAGAAAGCATAGACAATTTTGCTACCGCCCGGAAGCTGGTTAAGACAATGAGAGCACAGCTATATGTCAATTTGTTCCCTCTAGATAAGTCGTGAAACTACTATTCTTCGATGGCGAAACAAGATGGGAAATTGAATTATTCACCAAAGATCTAAAACAGAAACACGGATTTGGCACCTTGCAGAGCTTTCGCTGCCTATATTTTGAAGTTGAAACTGTTAAGTGGATGATCGTTGAACAATTCTATAAATTCTCCCTGGGAACCAAAGATGTTTTTTGATAAAATCGCACCGTGACGAAAATATAATGCTTTCCCAGGAAAATATTTGCACGATTCGTGTTAGAAACTGTTTTCACCTACAAATTATTAGTGTTCCTGTGTGTTTCTTTGATGTTTTCATGGTAAATTATTCATTTTAAGTGAACACTTACGGTTCATCATTCTTTATTAATTATTCAAATGATGAAAATTTGTGATTTCTAGTGCGATGACCGCGTAAAATGATTGAATCTTGTATGGGAAGCTTATGTTGTGCAGTAGAGTCAAGGGTTTCTATGACAATATTCTTGAATTTTGGTTCAACATTACATCAACAAGCAAACATTTGTTTACTAACCAATATCTAAGGAAAATACATCCAGCTTCTTTCAACCAATAGGAATTCGATACAGTAGTGCTTCTAGACAATTTTCACAATCAAACATTGATAGTAAACCATCTCGGGTCTAATTTATTCGTAATTTTATTTATTTACACCTTGTATGTGTTGCAGCATGGACGGTGTCATGAAATCAAACACGCAAAAAAAACCGCAGTAGAAACTACCATTTCGAGAGTTGAATTAAGCGCAAACACCAACAATTTTCACCTAACTATAAATGCGTTTGATTTTACCATGCCTCAATAAATGTTGTAGGTTGTACCATAAACATAGTAAATTTGACTGAATTTTCATGGTAGTTTTGAACACAGACATAGTGGTTTTTACTAAGAGATTTTTTTTCTGTGAATGAAAATTTCTCATGAAAAATCATCCAGTGATGCGCATGAGTCTAAGTAGATAAACGTTTTGCAGATTTGCGAGGAGTAAACCATTTTCTTCCATTCTTCCAAACATCCTTATGCGAAGTATTGCGAAGGTAACATCATAATGCAGCTTTTACTCCACTACGCCAAAAGAAAGGCTGTTGTAAAGCACGTAGAGCAACACACTCGTTTGCTCGGCGAGCGCGCTCTTACAAAACACAAGAGCAGTCAAGTGCAAACCTTCGGGATTTCTCTTTTGTCATTTCGCTCGCTCGATCTACCGAACGGGAGGAGCGTGTATTTGTCGGTGTAGAGCAGATGCCAAACACGCACGGTGCACTATAGTCACTAGATTCATAGTCTGGCGGATACAACGACGGGAGCCAATTTGAACTGTCACTTGGCGGAGCCAATCGAGCATATCTCGAGTAATTCATGTTCATGGCCTAAACGCCATTTGTAAATAATGACTTTAAATATCGATTTCTCTTGAATCTTAAATCACTCTCGTGAAATAAAAGCAGCATTTGGTTGAAGAATGTTAGTTTTACCATATGGAGTAGTAGGATATAGTGGAATTCTCGTGTTTCGTGAGAAATCAACGTTTAAAGTCATCGTTCAGAAATGGCTTTTAGGCCCTTAACATGAATTACTCGAGATATGCTCGATTGCCTCCGCCAACTGACAGTTCAAATTGGCTCCCGTCGTTGTATCCGCCAGACTATGAATCTAGTGACTATACGGTGCACCATGCAACTTATGCCGTGCGCGTGGCCGATACACTCCACTCTTCGCTCAAACGGAGGAGCAAACCAAGCGACAGTTCATCAGTTTCAACATTTGAAGGATTTTAAAGCGTGTCTTCGAATATGGTGATTAACAACGTGAATTATTATATTGACAAAAAAATGAAATTTGTGACAATCTTGTAGTTGTTTCTAAACATAGATTATCACTTAAATTTATTCATTTTAAAACGCTATGGTCAAATAATTTGATGTCTTGGATGCCGAATTTTATTATTGAATACATTATACATATTCTTATCTCCACTGAAATGCCGTCAGCCTGCTACTTTGATTGTGATCAGGGTACGAATCTATTTGGTCTTGGCCAAAAGCGTTTTTCAAACATGACCATAAAATCCATGCAAAAAATAATGTTAACCGGATCACATGTAATAATTGTACTAGTTTGGTATGATAACCATTTCACTGTGGCAATTATTGATAGACGGAAGAACAACTTTATATATTTGGATTCGAAACAAATACATTCAGCAGAGACTATGTTGGAAGAGTTAACATTACAGATGAATGATGGCGGAAAAATTAGCCTTACTGTAAGAAATCTTAGAATCTTTAAAGCACCATGCATTATGCGGAATGATGATGTACACTGTGGAATATATGTGTTATGTCCGGTTCAAAACTTCTTAAGAGAAAATAAATGTACAAAAACAGTTTTCGAACCAGTAGAAAAAAGGCATGAGTTCATTAATCTTATTTTAGAATCATTGGACAATGTTCAAAATATGTGCCCGTCATGTGGAGTAGTTGACAATTCAGTTTTGTTGGAAACTTTTTCCATAAATTCTCTAAGTGAATCTCGATTTTCTGTCAGGTGGGTGCGGTGTGATTATTGCAGGCGCTGGTGGCATTTAAATGGGATTACTACGAAAGGCCGAATCACAAAAGGCCGAATCATAAAAGGCCGAATCACAAAAGGCCGAATCACAAAAGGCCGAATCACGAAAGGCTGAAAAAATCGGCAGAGCGACCGAGTGGACCGGAGAAAGCGCGCGCTTACTCCGGTCCACTCGGTCGCTCTGCCGATTTTTTCGGCCTTTCCTCGTTGAGCACAATTTTAAGGTCAGTTATTGCAATCTATTTTTACAACAGTTTAGTTATTTCATTTAGTCTACAAGCAATTTAGATTTTTCATGCCTGATCTAAAAAACCTTTGTAAAGTATTTCCAGAATATCAAACGAGTATTATTTATTAAAACGAGAATTCCTTACGTTTAAAATGCTGAGCTTCCTTATGGGTCTGTTTAATGAGAGCTCGAACTAACTCCGAGTAGCATGCTAACTCTTTCTGGCACCAAACCCTGAACGAATGCGGAAAAGAGACAAAAAAGAGGTTGCGAGTGATTGCGAGCTCTCATTAAACAGGCCTTATGTTTACATATTCGCCCAGCCGTTTGCTGAGATAGAATTTAGCGAGGAAGAAGGCGCTAAGAAAACGTTCGCCTGCAATCGCAATACATAGCATCAGTTTGCTTTTGGCCGTGCATGTAGCGAGTGTAAAGAATGTGATTTGCATCGAAAGTTGAAGAGTTTTGAATGAAAATGAGCGTCGTGGAAGAGTTTAATGGTTTTTCCGACGAGGAAGAAACACCCAGATTAAGCATTGTGACGTCGCAAAAAGGAAAGGATATGCTGAACATCGACGGTTTTCTTTTTAACAAGAACAAGGAGGTATGTATTTCATTTAAGGTGCATGTATATATATTAACATTAATTATGTTTACTCAAATCAGACCGACGGACGATTCTATTGGGACTGCGCTACGAGAAAGCATGCGAAAAAAAATGACGAAGTAGCCTGCAAAGGCAGAGCAGTCACCCGAATAGAAAATGGAGCGCATGTTCTAGTGGTACATCGCGAGGCCCATAATCACTATCCAAATCCGCTAGACGAAGTTGTGAAAAATTACAAGTCTGAGCTGAAAAGGAAAGCTGTAGAGTCGGCAGAAATTCTATCGAAAATTATACGGCAGGTTGCAACCCAGTACACACCTATCGTCCAAGCCCAAGTTTCTAATAAGTCCCAGAAAATGTTGGTTTTGACATCGGGTTGTCGAACAGGACGGCGAGTTCATTATCCCGGAAGAGTTCCAATGGGCAACTTTTTCTGCAAAACTATATCCGGAACGAAAGCAGCCATATTATGATATTTGCCACGGCGGTAAATTTGCAGCGCTTAGCTGCTTCCCGATATTGGCTGGTCGATGGCACATTCGCAACCGTTCCCCTAAAGTTCACGCAAATGTACTCCATCCATGGATATATTGGGTATGAGGACTATGAAGCAGTAGTTCCTCTTGCATTCATGTTGCTAAACAACAAAACCCAGGAAACGTACGCCTGCGCCTTCGAAGCATTATTGGAAGTATGCCAAGAGGCACAGATTATCCTCAATCCGAAGTTTATCATTTCTGATTTTGAGAAGGCTGTTGTGAATGTTCTCAAAGACATATTTCCGGAGGCGGAATGCTTCTTGTGCTACTTCCATTTGGCTCAAAACCTAATCAAACAGCTGAGCTTCAGGGGACTAAAAATTTCATACTCCAATGAAATTGATGTCTACATGGCAGTGAAACGTCTGCAGGTTTGTAGAAACAACCCAATAAATACCGACTTCCGACTAATATTTTATTTGAAATTTCAGGCGCTGTCATTCCTGCCTTACTCAAGGATTGCTGGAGCTTACGAGCGTATTACCAAAACTATGCCGAAAAAACTATCAGGTTTTCTGGAATACTTCAAGGGAACATACGTTTCTGGTAGAAACAATAACAACAGGCCGATTTTCCACCCGGCCCTATGGTCCAATCATCGAGCTGTGCTTCAAAGGCTGCCGCTAACAACTAATGCTTTGGAAGCTTGGCATCGCCGTTGGACAGTAGTTGTAGGCAGCAATCATTATAAGGATCATTACGGAGCTGAGGGCAGAGCACAATGAAATTGAGGGGAAAATCCTCAGGATTTTACAAGGAAATGTTCAACAAGTTTCTTCAACTGTTATGGACAAGATTCGAGATATATGCTCAAAAAGTGATGCTATCGCAGATGACGATTTTGTTGAGAGTATTGCTCTGTTGCTATCATCTAGACCAAAGCGAGTCTAACATGATGTTTGTTTTAATTTTTTTTTACTTTTTCTACTACTATTGAAAAATAAATAAATAATTAATGCTAACTGTGGTTTTTTTCCCTTATAGGGTTTCCCCCAATTTAATGGCTGACTGAAGATTTAAAGAATGTTCACTTTTCTGTGGTTTCGGCCTTTTTATGTAAAATTTTAAAAATTTCGGCCTTTTGGGATTCGGCCTTATTTGAGTTTCGGCCTTTTGTGGTAGCTACGTACATTTTCGGCCTTTTGTGTTTCGGCCTTTTTTTGTTCGGCCTTTTGTGATTCGGCTTTTTGTTCCTCTCCCATTTAAATTGCTATGAATCCCTGAATCTTTCCAACGCGGAATGTTATCCAGGCATACTATTTTTTCCTTTTTATTGTTTTATGTGTTCATTTTGGATTGCAAGGAATAAGGTGCAAAAATAAACGTTTGATTTTATTTCCCTTCGGTCCTCTTTTAAAGTTAATATTATGCTTTATACAAAGGGTTTTTTTTGCACGGGGGATAAGTTCCACTTTTAGTGTGGAACCGTGTAAAAAATGACTAAATAGAGTTGATAAATTCACATGCTTAAACATTTTATACTGCTTCGATTTTAGTTTTTAACATTTTGAGTACTAACACCAAAAAATGATTTTTTTGAATAGCTGCCATATGATTACTTGTTACCCAAAACGTAAAATGTTATTCGAATCAGGTCGATAAAATGTTTTGTTCTGGAGTTATCGCCAAAAACAAACCGTGTAAAAAAAAACCTGTAAAAAAACCTTTGTGTATTCAAATAGGCTTCTTATGGTTTTCATATTTGATAAAGACTTTCCATAATGCTTTTTCTTGTTTTCTTTAAATATTAAGTTGGTGTAGTTCAGTCTAAAAATGCATGGCATATTTTCTGGTCGAGTAGGAAACGGCTTCAGCACCCCGGGACCCTATTCCAAAGACGGGGTAACGTTAACCTACAACGATCATTTTGGTAGTATGGTGCTTCACTAGAAGGAGCATCATACTGCAAAAAATGAGCGTTGTAGGATAACGTTTACCCCGTGCTTGGAATAGGGTCCCGGGGAGCTGAAGCCGTTCCCTACCCTACTAAAAGTCTATGACAATATAACCGTTATAAAAAAAACGTGTAAAAAACCACGTTACTTCTGGAATCCATATTAAGAAAAAACCCGTACTAATTGGGATAACCATGTAAAAAATAAGCGCGCGTTTTTTTGTGTGTATGTGCACGGAAAGAAATCACGAGGGATTGAAATAACAAACCCGATAGTTGATACCTATGATAAACACATTTTTGATTCAACCGCAAAATATGTTTAGCTCAAAGAAATTTTTGAATTGAACCAACCATACTTCATAGTTAACACAGCCATCATTTTTACATACCTGTCATATGGTTAAATCAAAACAAAAATGTTATAATTTCAACATACCTGGCTAGGTGGATAGCAGGTAAAATGTATGTATGGCTTATCACTGATCCCATTCAAATTTGTTATATACTCTCAATTCTGTCACTGTAAAGCCGCTATTTGTCCTTCGATAAGCCAGTTATTTGGAATGAACGGATTGTTATTTCTGCCTCACCGACTGATGTGCAACCCGTAGAAAAAACAACTACACATTCGAATTCAAACCGGTACCCTTTTTGCCCAAAACGATAAAGGGAGTCTTCATTTGAAGATACTGCCCAGCTGGTTAACGTGGACGCAGATCAAAACGACACAGAATTTGAAACAAAACCATCATTATTTTCCCAAGCAGAACTCAATGATTTGGTACGTGATCTGGAATTGTCGAAACAGGAATCTGAACTGCTTGCATCACGTTTAAAAGAAAGAAATTTATTAGAGCCTGGTGTGAAAATTTCGTACTACAGAAATGGTGATGAACAACTCGCTATTACATACTTCTCCAAAAAAAATAACGCTAGTTTTTGCCGAGATGTAAACGGTTTGTTCGAAGAGTTTGGGGAGCATCACAATCCAAGTCAATGGCGTTTGTTTATCGACAGCAGTAAACTGCGTTTGAAGGCTGTTTAACTGCATCAAGAAAATAGGAAACCCTCGATACCGCTGGCTCATGCTGTTAACATGAAGGAATCGTATGAATCATTGGCGCTGCTGGTGAATTTGACAAATTAAAAGCAACAATCTTGGAATATTTGCTCCGATCTTAAGGTTGTTGCCATGTTGACTGGGTTACAACAGGGGTACACAAAATACATGTGTTTTCTCTGTAAATGGGACAGCCGAGCCCGTAAGGAGCAATACTTTCAAAAAGACTGGCCAAAGTTTGACTCTTGGGAAAGAAAACGTGAAATGTGTTCCTCTCGTGGATAATGATCAAATTATTCTCCCATCTATACATATAAAACTTGGATTCTTCAAGAATTTTGTAAAAGCGTTGGAAAATAATGAACCTGCATTTGAATATCTGAAATCAGTATTCCCAAACATATCGGATGCAAAGATTAAGGAAGGTATTTTCGTGGGTCCGCAAATAAAAAAAAATGATTGAGGACACACATTTCTTTGCAGTTTTGGATCCTGATGAGCAAGAAGCGTGGAAATCATTTCGACTGGTTGTTACGAATTTTCTAGGAAACATCAAAAGTGCGGATCATGTTGAAGCTATTGAGAATTTGCGGGAAAACTATAAGAAAATAGGTAATATTAAATCTAAAAACAACTTATCAAGTAACCCATGTTTCATGTATATAGTTTATAACTCCTTGCTCTTCATGACTATAGGTGTGAACATGTCATTGAAAATCCATTTCCTCCACTCACATTTGGATTTCTTCCCACCGAATCTTGGCGACGAAAGTGATGAGCACGGTGAACGATTCCAACGACAAATGAAGCAAATAGAACGACGATATCAATGTTTTGGGACGAATCAATGCTGGGTGACTACTGTTGGTTTTTAGTTAGAGAAATCAAAACGACACACAAACGACGAAGCTCAAGTTTGAATCATGTTTAAGTTTTTTTTTGTTTAATAATCATTTATTTGTACAGGCTCAATCGAATCAACTTTACAGAGCCCAATTTTTCATATTTTTAAACATCATTTATCTTAAAACTAAAGTTAGGAGGATAGAGCCGATTACTCGCGGCCGTCTCGAGGTTAATAGGAATAACAAATAACGGATGGGAAAGAGGGTGGGAATTTTAAGTATGGTTTACATAACACATTAAATTTAAATTCTAAATTATCTAAACACTCATAACTATACAATTTATGGTTTTCTTTTGACTTCAATTTTTTCTAAAGAAGAAAAAAAAACACACACACATACACATATAAAAAAAACTTAGAGTAAACATACAGGTTAAACTAACTACAATCTAAAGCTAATGTTAGTCAAAAACACATAAATGAGTCTCATGTACTCCAAATCACGTACAGCCAAAATATCTCGAATTGGCACATTGGGTTGTCTACCTCGAGCCCGAAGGGAATCATAAAGCTCAGATCTGACTCCACAATGTTCAGCACAAGACCAAATAACGTGATCTGCGTCCTGATAGCCTTGCCACACTCACAGAGATTGTTGTCGCTCAGCCCAACCCGGTATAAATGAGCGTTCAAAGAATAATGATTGGACATGAGGCGAGACATGACACGAATGAAGTCTCGAACCACATCCATCCCCCTAAACCAAGATTTCTTCGACACCTTTGGGATGATAGAATGTTGCCATCGCCCCAAATCTCCTTTACTCCATTTATACTGCCAGCTGACGAGTGACTGTTGACGAAAAATAGTAAAAAATTCGTTGAAGGCGATTTGTCGATCATAAATATCGCCTTCCATAGCGCCCACCTTTGCAAGCGAGTCCGCTTTCTCATTGCCCGGAAATGAACAATGAGATGGGACCCATACAAAGATGATGATAAAATAACGCGAAGATGAAGCACTTAGAAGCTCCTGTATTTTCATGAGAAAATACGAGGAGTGCTTTACCGGCCTCAAGGAGCGAATAGCCTCTATAGAACTGAGACTATCCGTGAAAATGAAGTACTGATCCGGTGTTAATGAGGCAATAATTTCTAGCGTAAAATGTATAGCCGCTAATTCAGCGACATACACGGAACAAGGAGCTTGAAGTTTACGGTTGGCGCTATAAATTTCATTAAATATACCAAAGTCTGCTGACTCCTCTATCAAAGATCCGTCAGTGAAGAACGATTTCGTGGAATCAACTTGGCCAAACTTTGCAGCAAATATTACCGGAGCAATCATAGGACGATGATGCTCTGGGATTCCACGAAGCTCCTGCTTCATGGATAAATCAAAATGAACCGAATTGTCGAAATCGAAGAAGCAAACACGATTGGAAATGTTCGAAGGGCTGATATGTGTTATGTACAAATGGTACAAGGTCATGAAGCGGGTTTGAGGGTTCAACTCAAAGAGCTTCTCAAAATTTTCGATCACCTGGGGGTTCGTAACTTCACACCTGGTGAGGAGCCGGAGAGATAATTCTGAAAACCGTTCCGAGAGTGGCAACATGCCAGCCAGTACTTCAAGACTCATAATGTGAGTCGAGTGCATGCAAACTAACGCGATACGAAGACACCGATACTGAATACGTTCCAGTTTAATGATGTGCGACCGAGCCGCAGACTGAAAACAAAAACTACCGTATTCCATAACCGACAAAATCGTTGTCCGGTACAACGTTAGAAGATCTTGTGGATGAGCCCCCCACCAGGTCCCGGTAATCGTGCAGAAAAAGTTGACCCTTTCCTGGCACTTTCGCTTCAGATACTCAATATGGGATCTCCAGGTGCACTTTGAATCGAACCAGACCCCAAGATATTTAAAGGACATAGAAGGAGTTATCGGTGTACCCCAAATTTGAAGCTTCGGTTGTGCAGGGTTATGCTTCCTAGAAAAAACTACCAACTCAGTTTTCTCCGTAGAGAATTCGATACCTAGCTCTAGAGCCCAAGTAGACAAATTGTCCAAGGTATCCTGTAAGGGTCCTTGCAGATCGACCCCATTGGGTCCCGTGACAGACACTACGCCGTCATCTGCAAGTTGTCTCAACGTACAATTGTCACTTAGAAAACCGTCAATGTCTTTGACATAAAAAATATACAAAAGGGGGCTTAAACATGATCCCTGGGGTAGACCCATGTAGCTAAATCGTGAAGCTGTAGAGGTTCCATAAGAGAAGCTCATATGTTTCTCTGAAAGCAAATTGTACAAAAAATTATTCATTAATGGTGAAAAGCCACAAGCGTGGAGTTAATCTGAAAGAACTTCAACAGATACTGAATCAAAAGCCCCCTTTATGTCCAAGAATACAGAAGCCATCTGCTCTTTTTTAGCAAAAGCTAACTGAATATCTGTGGAAAGCAACGCGAGACAGTCGTTCGTTCCCTTACCCCTACGGAAACCACATTGAGTATCTGAAAGCAGGTTGTTCGTCTCGGTGTCGGTGACAGTCGGTACGAATCAAAACAAACCCAAAAAAGGAGAGAGTTCCTCTCCCATGTGCGCATCAGTAAACAGAGTGCACACAATAGATCGCTAGAATAACTATACAAGCCACAGTGGTACATGAGCGTCTTCCAACCGGACATTTTTGCCTGTTGAAGTGGCGGACTTAGTCCGTGCGTCAACCTACCCCGCAGTGGGATGTTGACAACGATTTTGTCGGTTATGGAATACGGTAGTTTTTGTTTTCAGTCTGCGGCTCGGTCGCACATCATTAAACTGGAACGTATTCAGTATCGGTGTCTTCGTATCGCGTTAGTTTGCATGCACTCGACTCACACTATGAGTCTTGAAGTGCTGGCTAGCATGTTGCCACTCTCAGATCGGTTTTCAGAATTATCTCTCCGGCTCCTCACCAGGTGTGAAGTTACGAACCCCCAGGTGATCGAAAATTTTGAGAAGCTCTTTGAGTTGAACCCTCAAACCCGCTTCATGACCTTGTACCATTTGTACATAACACATGTCAGCCCTTCGAACATTTCCAATCGTGTTCGCTTCTCCGATTTCGATAATTCGGTTCATTTTGATTTATCCATGAAGCAGGAGCTTCGTGGAATCCCAGAGCATCATCGTCCTATGATTGCTCCGGTGATATTTGCTGCAAAGTTTGGCCAAGTTGATTCCACGAAATCGTTCTTCACTGACGGATCTTTGATAGAGGAGTCAGCAGGCTTTGGTATATTTAATGAAATTTATAGCGCCAACCGTAAACTTCAAGCTCCTTGTTCCGTGTATGTCGCTGAATTAGCGGCTATACATTTTACGCTAGAAATTATTGCCTCATTAACACCGGATCAGTACTTCATTTTCACGGATAGTCTCAGTTCTATAGAGGCTATTCGCTCCTTGAGGCCGGTAAAGCACTCCTCGTATTTTCTCATGAAAATACAGGAGCTTCTAAGTGCTTCATCTTCGCGTTATTTTATCATCATCTTTGTATGGGTCCCATCTCATTGTTCATTTCCGGGCAATGAGAAAGCGGACTCGCTTGCAAAGGTGGGCGCTATGGAAGGCGATATTTATGATCGACAAATCGCCTTCAACGAACTTTTTACTATTTTTCGTCAACAGTCACTCGTCAGCTGGCAGTATAAATGGAGTAAAGGAGATTTGGGGCGATGGCAACATTCTATCATCCCAAAGGTGTCGAAGAAATCTTGGTTTAGGGGGATGGATGTGGGTCGAGACTTCATTCGTGTCATGTCTCGCCTCATGTCCAATCATTATTCTTTGAACGCTCATTTATACCGGGTTGGGCTGAGCGACAACAATCTCTGTGAGTGTGGCAAGGCTATCAGGACGCAGATCACGTTATTTGGTCTTGTGCTGAACATTGTGGAGTTAGATCTGAGCTTTATGATTCCCTTCGGGCTCGAGGTAGACAACCCAATGTGCCAATTCGAGATATTTTGGCTGTACGTGATTTGGAGTACATGAGACTCATTTATGTGTTTTTGACTAACATTAGCTTTAGATTGTAGTTAGTTTAACCTGTATGTTTACTCTAAGTTTTTTTTATATGTGTATGTGTGTGTGTTTTTTTTTCTTCTTTAGAAAAAATTCAAGTCAAAAGAAAACCATAAATTGTATAGTTATAAGTGTTTAGATAATTTAGAATTTAAATTTAATGTGTTATGTAAACCATACTTAAAATTCCCACCCTCTTTCCCATCCGTTATTTGTTATTCCTATTAACCTCGAGACGGCCGCGAGTAATCGGCTCTATCCTCCTAACTTAAGTTTTAAGATAAATGATGTTCAAAAATATGAAAAATTGGGCTCTGTAAAGTTGATTCGATTGAGCCTGTACAAATAAATGATTATTAAAAAAAAAAAAAAAACTTAAACATGATTCAAACTTGAGCTTCGTCGATTGTGTGTCGTTTTGATTTCTCTAACTAAAAACCAACAGTAGTCACCCAGCATTGATTCGTCCCAAAACCTTGATATCGTCGTTCTATTTGCTTCATTTGTCGTTGGAATCGTTCACCGTGCTCATCACTTTCGTCGCCAAGATTCGGTGGGAAGAAATCCAAATGTGAGTGGAGGAAATGGATTTTCAATGACATGTTCACACCTATAGTCATGAAGAGCAAGGAGTTATAAACTATATACATGAAACATGAGTTACTTGATAAGTTATTTTTAGATTTAATATTACCTATTTTCTTATAGTTTTCCCGCAAATTCTCAATAGCTTCAACATGATCCGCACTTTTGATGTTTCCTAGAAAATTCGTAACAACCAGTCGAAATGATTTCCACGCTTCTTGCTCATCAGGATCCAAAACTGCAAAGAAATGTGTGTCCTCAATCATTTTTTTTATTTGCGGACCCACGAAAACACCTTCCTTAATCTTTGCATCCGATATGTTTGGGAATACTGATTTCAGATATTCAAATGCAGGTTCATTATTTTCCAACGCTTTTACAAAATTCTTGAAGAATCCAAGTTTTATATGTAAAGGTGGGAGAATAATTTGATCATTATCCACGAGAGGAACACATTTCACGTTTTCTTTCCCAAGAGTCAAACTTTGGCCAGTCTTTTTGAAAGTATTGCTCCTTACGGGCTCGGCTGTCGCATTTACAGAGAAAACACATGTATTTTGTGTACCCCTGTTGTAACCCAGTCAACATGGCAACAACCTTAAGAAGGAGACAGTCGGTGCGAATCAAAACAAATCCAAAAAAGGAGAGAGTTCCTCTCCCATGTGCGCATCAGTAAACAGAGTGCACACAATAGATCGCTAGAATAACTATACAAGCCACAGTGGTACATGAGCGTCTTCCAACCGGACATTTTTGCCTGTTGAAGTGGCGGACTTAGTCCGTGCTTCAACCTACCCCGCAGTGGGATGTTAGGCAAAAATGTCGTTGGTTCGAGTACCACTGCACACATGCCCTTTTCGCTCAATTTTCCTAAAACATCTGCTATATTTCCAAGCCTGCCGCACACTAGCGGAACTATCAAAACTTTCTCTTCATATCTTTCATTATAGCCAAAAAACATTGTTGTTCACTCTTGGTGCCTCATGGTGATGAGCGAACATCTCCTTCTACATCAGGTTTTTAATAGCAATAACTCTCACCCGCCTCCAATCATGCGGTACAATGTTTAACTCCAGAAAGTGATTCAACTAGTTCAACATGCGCCTCTTCGCGACGTCTGGAAGGTTCTTAAGCAAGTTGAACTTGATTCTACCAGCTCCTGGAGCCGTATTGCCACACGAAAGGAGCGCGAGAGAGAGTTTTACCATTGGAAATCTATCGAATTCGTGGTTTCGCGAGGAATCATCCGTCCCGGCACAGAATCTGGACAAACTTTTCGCGCGAACTTGAGGATCCATTGGTCCGAGTACTCCTCGCTCTCGTTGTTCGTAGTTCGGTTACGCATCCTTCGCGCCGTGTTCCAAAGAGTACTCATCGACGTTTCGCGCGATAGCCCGTTCACGAATGTTCGCCAGTAACCGCGTTTCTTGGCCTTGATGAGGCTCTTAAGTTCGCGTTCGAGAGCCGTGTATACTTCGAAGTGCTCAGGTGTTCCGCGTCTACGGAAAACTTTAAACGCGTCGGACTTTTTTCGGTAAACCTCGGTGCATTGCTTATCCCACCATGGAGAAGGAGGTTTCCTGCGAAATGACGTCCCTGGAACTGGTCGAGTTTGAGCTTGAAGCGCGCTGTCTAAGATCAGGTTGGAGAGGAAGTTATATTCTTCCAGCGGTGAAAGCCTTTCTACCGTCGTTACGGGTTCATCTACTGCTGCCCTAAATTTTGTCCAATCGATGTAAAGGGTAAGATCATACGTGACGTTGACAGAGTTCGACGGATTGAACCCGGTGGCAACCGAAATTTCTATGGGCAAATGATCACTACCGTGGGGATCTTGAATCACATTCCATGTGCAATCCAACGATAATGAATTCGAACAAAGTGTGAGGTCTAATCTACTGCCAACTGAGGATGTACCAGCCAAACGTGTTACTTCTCCATTGTTAAGTACTGTCATATTGAAGTTGTCACAGAAGTCATATATTAGGGAAGAACGGTTGTCATCGTACAGCTCTTCCCAGCCTGTACCGTGAGAGTTAAAATCTCCCATGATCAACCGCGGAGCAGGAAGAACCGAACAAACATCTGAGAGTTGTTTTCGGTTAATGGAGGCTCTTGGAGGAATATAAACGGAAGCAATGCATAGGCTTTTATTTTTAATAACAGCCTGACATACGACAACTTCAATACCTGGAATAGGAGGAAAATTCACTCTATAGAAGGAGTAGCACTTTTTGATCCCCAAAGATACTCCCCCTCCACGCGAATCCTCTCGATCAAGACGAATAATGTTGAAATCATGAATCGGAAGATTTATTTCGGAAGAGAACCATGTTTCACAAATAGCGAATGCATCACAACCGGTAGTGTGAGCTTAAAACTTAAAAAATTCCAATTTAGGAATCAAACTTCGACAATTCCACTGTAGAACAATGATCAAATCCCCGACCTCATTTGGAAAATTATCCATCGAAGGAAATGATAGCTTAATTGTCAATTGCTTCAAAAAAGTCGTAACTGTTGGAAGCATTGCCAAAACAATGCTTTTGAGAGGGTCAGAAATTTCGAGGTACTTAAAGATACCTTCGGCAATGTCATCAAATGAGAACATTCTGTTCTTAAAATTGGGGCTTCAGGGGTTTTGGATGTCCCCGGGAGAGATGGAAAGTCCTGGGTGTAGTTAGTACTACGAAAAACAGGTGGATTCGGATTTTCATTTTTTCCACCTTTCCTTGAATTGGGCAAGCTGGTCTCGGGCTTCTTTTCAGCAACTTTCCGTGGGCGGACGAGTCTTCACTTCCTTGAAGCACCTTCCGGAAAGGTGAACGATGTTCCCTCTTCAGCCGAATCAAAGTCAGACTCGTCATCTGACAGAGGAGTAAAGGGATTTGTATTGGCATCGGGTGATGGTGATGCGTTTTTCACCATTTCGGCGAGAGGTTGCCTGGAACGCTGTTTTAGCGAGCGTTCTAATTTTTCCCCGCGTTGTTTGTACGCCGGGCACGATGAGAGAGCATGAGGAGGAGTTCCTTTACAAAAAGCGCATTTAGGTGTGCTGTCTGCGCTCGCGCCATCCTCATGCTTCTCCCCGCAGTTGGAGCAGCGCACCTTATTGCCGCAATGGGAGGTCGTATGTCCCATCTGCTTGTATTTTTCGCAGATCATGACTCGAGGTACAAACAACCGCACAGGTAGTCGAAGTTTTCCCAACTCGACGTATTGAGGGAGGGCTGAGCCAGAGAATGTCACGCGAAACGAGTCTGATGGTGTGAACTTTTTTTCGCCCTTATTGGTCGATACCAGTGGCGTCTCGGCGTCCTGTATAAACCACACGTGGATCGTTTGTATATGTTTTTCTTTTTTCCTTTAACTTGATTGCCGATGAGTTAGTGTCTGTTTTGTGCACTCCAGAGTAGTTTTACTCACTGGCTAGTTGCAATTTTATTCTGTTGTTTCGGGACATTGACAAGGTACTTTTTGTGGCATATCACAAGAGACTCGGCAAAGGAGGAACTATGGAGAAAGATATTGTTGTCAAAATTGACGTCCGGGTTCGAAAGAAAGTGCACAACTGGTTAAATTTCTCACGAGACGCCACTGGTCGATACTGAACCTAGTTGGCGCACATCCAGTATTTGAACTGGGGGAAGCAGGGGGTTCTTAAATCGACTAACCCTCCGCTTCAGCAGGATCTCAGCGGTCAGACTCGTTTCGGTGACCACACCTTCAATTTCAATACCCCGAGCTGGGATATACACTCTATATTCTAGAGTAAAGAGCTGGGAGACAGCAATCTCATTAGCTTGCTTAAGGTCAGATACAACGACCCGAAGTTTATTCGGTCTTACTTTAATTATCTCGGTCACGGCCGAGAACCGTTTGGTCAGATCGTTAGAAATTTGATAGACATTCAGAGGTTTCGATTTGGGCTGAAAATAGACAACCCATGGACCAGTTGAACTGTCTGGATAAGCACGTGATCAGGTAACTGTATGAGTTACCCCATCATTTTGCGCCATAGATGATTCATCTTGCGATAAATCATCCATGGCTCGTTCGTGGGAGCTTATGACGCTCAACCACTGAATCTATATATAACTAAACACAGAAAAAAACTAAAGCTAAGCACACTCTCACACACTCTCAATCACTCCCGTACACTTACACACACTATAAAAATAACGCTTCTTGTATTCAGAAGAGAAGGAAACAAAAACTTATCTTACATGTATCACGGATCTACTGCAGCCGGGCGACGACTGTGCTGCTGCTGCCGAGCGACGATGAGTGCCCGCGTGTACCGCCTAGGCGTGGGGCTGAACGATGATGATAATGACACTGGTGATACTGGTCGGTGGTGGTTATCAGATGAACTTATGAACGCTACACACGATGGACTGCTGGTGTGCGTCCCGTATAGATGCGGAACAATATGGCTTTTCGATCGTGGCAATATTGCTAATTGCAATTAATAACGTTGTTGCACTGCTTATCAAACAATCTTTTCTTCTTAAGAAAACCAGGACGATTTCACTCGCGATCGCGAAAAAACAGTAAACTGAAGAATAGAATCAACTCGTGAAAAGCTTCCAAAGCAACGGAAAGCGGACCGAACGAACTGTACCGTTCGCTTGTTCACTGGGCAATCATGTTTAAGTTTAATTAAACTTATTTTATAGAAATTTGCCGGTAATGCTCAAGAATGACAAAAAACGGTGTGTGTGTGTGTGTGTGCGTGTAAGTGTGTGTGCGTGTATGTGTGTGAACGTGTATGTGTGTGCGTGTATGTGTGTGTGTGCGTGTATGCGTGTGAACGTGTATGTGTGTGCGTGTATGTGTATGTGCGTGTTTGTGTTTGTGTGCGTATATGTGTGTGTGTGCGTGTATGTGTGTGCGTGTGTATATGTGTGTGTATGTGTGTGTGTGTGTATGTATGTGTGTATCTCTGTGGGTTTGTGCTGTGTGTGTGTGTGTGTGTGTGTATGTGTATGTGTGTGTGAGTCTGTGTATGTGTGTGTGTGAGTCTGTGTCTATGTGTGTTTGTCTGTGTGTATTTGTGTGTGTGTTTGTGTGTGTTTGTGTGTGTATGTATGTGTGTATCTCTGTATGTGTGTATCTCTGTCTGTGTGTGTGTGTGTGTGTGTGTGTGTGTGTGTGTGTGTGTGTGTGTGTGTGTGTGTGTGTGTGTGTGTGTGTGTGTGTGTGTGTGTGTGTGTGTGTGCAAATGAAAGCTACAACATTCCCATAGAACGCAATTGATTTTTTTTTTCATTCGTAACTTTTCGTTACGAAGATATGAACGAAACATTACTTGACGGCCTATTATAATTGTAATCAAACTGTTTAGTCTCCGATGGCATACTCTATTTGTGTACCGATTTTAGTTTTGTTAGCGCCAAATTTATAAAATCTTCAAATAACTGGTCCAAATTTCATTATGATTGGATAATCCTTCATGGAGATATGACCAAAACAATTGGATTGCAGCGCCAAACTGGAGCAGATTAATATCAACCAAGGGCATTGCGCAATAGTGTAATGCTGAGGATGCCAATGCGCCGAAACAACTATAGCATGATCGAAGGACTGCAGCGTGTTTTTAATAGAGTCTCGACCATTTTCGACTACCATGTCCCTCGGCAAACTCTGCGCAAACGCTTCACGTCATTTTTTTCTGAATGTAGACCGTTATGAACAAGTGTGTTGAGGTTTAATATTTAAGTTTAAGTTTATTGTACTCGTCATATTTTTAATACCACCATTGGGGCTTTATTAAGCCTGTTGATGACGACTAAACTAAAATAAAATGGAGATATGACCGAAACAATACCTGAGAGCACATAATTGTGAGATGAAAACATACTCGTTGCAGTTCAAAACCGAGTGAGACCAATCACCCCAATCGATGCCGCTTGCATTCTATTGTGTCGCATCGCGTGCGTTGTATAGCACATACAGTGGACTAGCCACACTATGCGACTCTAAAGAATTAGAGCAGGATCGATTGGCTCGAGTGGTCTGGTTTTGAACTGTAATCTGAATTCGAAAATTACACAAAGTCTCCATTTATTGTCACTACACAATTTTCAACGGACATGTACTTATTAAGCATCTTGAATCCAAATTGATAATCAAAATTGACGCTTAGGATTGTCTAATAATTCATTCTAAATATACTAAATTTCTTATGTATGTGTAATTCTTCAGCAAGGCATTTGATCGCATTGATATACCTATGCTTCTTTTCAAACTGCAAAAAATGGGTATTGAGCTAAATTTTCTTAAATGGCTCGAGTCTTATCTTACTGATCGACAACAAATAGTCAGATTTAAAGGCAAGACTTCAAATCCTATTCGAGTTACTTCAGGAGTTCCTCAAGGCTCCCATCTCGGCCCTCTTTTGTTCATACTATATGTAAACGATATTTCCCTCATTTTAAAAAACGTAAAAATTCTTATTTATGCGGACGATTTAAAGATATTTTTAGAAATAAAAAACAAGGAAGATATAAGACTATTCAAAAACGACGTACTCTTATTTTATAATTGGTGCAAAAAAAGCCTTTTGCAGCTAAACGTTCAAAAATGTAAATCAATATCATTTAGTAGAAAGCGGAATACATTAGACTGTACAATCTCTCTAGGAAACCAGGCAGTTGAAAAGTGCGGAAGAATTAAAGATTTAGGTGTTATTTTAGATAAGAAACTAACATTCATTGACCACTATAACACAATAATCAGTAAAGCAAGTAGCATGCTAGGATTTATAAAACGATTTAGTTACAGCTTTCATGACCCATACACAATAAAAACATTATACGTTGCATATGTGAGGTCCATACTTGAGTATTGTAGCGTAGTATGGTCACCTTTTTCCGTCACGCACGAACAACGAATAGAATCAGTTCAAAAGCAATTTATACTGTTTGCCCTTCGAAAACTAGGTTGGACAAGATTTCCTTTACCATCTTATAAAGCTCGTTGTATGCTCATCAGCATCCAAACATTAAAAGAGCGTCGAGAATTTGCAATGGTCTCAGTTGTAAACGATATCGTTTCGCATCGTATTGATTCTGAAGAACTTTTATCAAAACTTAACTTTTACATACCAAGTCGTCAACTACGAAATAGAAATGTGTTTACTACAAGCCACCATCGTACAAATTATGCTAAATTTGGACCTTTAAATCGGATGATGGCAACATACAATATGCATTGCGAAAACGTTGACTTTACAACGACAAAATGTAAATTAAAGCAATACTTTAATGATATTCGATGAAAAGCTGCTCATAAATGTACTAGTATATAAGCCAAATACTGTTTCAAATATATTTATGTAGATATAAGAGTGACAAAATATGTAAAAATAACTGTAACAAAAGGTGTACACATGATTGACGTCAAATAAATAAATAAATTTCTTCTTTTATATAATAGGTCATTAAATACTTATAATCTCAATATTTTAATCACTTCGATAAACAATATGTTTAGGATTGACAAATAAATCATTTTATAAACTGAATGTATAACATATCGAATATCCCTGGATCTTGTTGGAATTTCTGATAAAAATATGTGTATCCAGTACCATATGGGCAACATTTGAGTTCGTAGTTCTGGTGAAGTGTAAGAAGGGTTCAGTCTCATCATCGGTGGATTAATGTGGTTTTTTTTCTCCTAAAACTTTCCTAAAATTCTGCATAAATTTTCACATTAGTCGAATTATAGAGTTCATCACTTTTGATCTATTTTGTTAACTAGTGTAATTAATGAATCTGTGTGTGTGTGCGTCATTTTGTGTGTATGTGTGTGTGTGTGTGGATGGGGTAGGGGGGTGTTTGTCTGGGGTCAGAGCAGGTTGTGTGTGTGTGTGTGTGTGTGGGGGGGTGGGGGGGGCGTGCATGCGTGTGCGTCATTTTGTGTGTGTGTATGTGTGTGTGTGTGTGTGTGTGTGTGTGTGTGTGTGTGTGTGTGTGTGTGTGTGTGTGTGTGTGTGTGTGTGTGTGTGTGTGTGTGTGTGTGTGTGTGTGTGTGATAGTGTGTGATAGTGTGTGATAGTGTGTGCGTGTGTGAGTGTGTATGCTTCCGTGAAACTCATATCAGTCCCATATGACTTTTCGGTAGTTTTGAGTTTTGATTATAAATAGTTCTAATTATCGTTGTTCTTTACGTTTTAATGAAAAACTTGGGTTGTTTGTGCTGAATGAACATGAAAACAACATTGGGCCAGTTTGTCCCATATTAAAAATAATCGCATATCAGTCCCATCATACGAGACAGGCTTTAATAACGCTTTTTCCTTCAGGATCTACTCGGGGAATCATCCAAACCATACATGGTATAGTTTATGCGTTTAGGTTATCGTTTTTGTATGTAATGTATGTAGTGTTATATTATAGCGGTTACAGCATAACGTAATGTGATAGTTTAAGGAGACCTTTATGTTTTAATTTTTTGTGTTATCAACTTAAAATCAAAATATAACAAAAGAGTCTAAAAAATAATAACAGTAGGCATACCGAATTCTAAATTCATAGACGAGGGGCTTGATCAGGTAATTCAATCCAAAATGGATTCTTACCTTCGTCCACTAACGGTATAATGGTTTTAAGAAATGTTGTTTTTCTTTCCCCATCAGTTCTTTCTGGTTGGCGTTTGCGTTACTCTACAAGATAGAATTCATCCAAGTTTCCTTGCATGTGGAGCTTGAAGAAATTGAAGTTGCGTATAGGATAGCAGATGAAAAGTCCCTTCTCGTCAAGTTTAAATCTGAGCGGTCAATGTTCCACGCGCTGACTGCCAACTCGGACGAACTGATATTCCATTATGGGAATGGAAAAAGGTCAAAGTGCACATTTCGCATGCTCAGGATCATATCTGCTATGTGCGAATATACGATCTCTCACCGGAGGGTCCCGACCAGGAGATTGTTACGGTGTTATCGCGATTGTTATGGACGCGTAAAACGCATCGTGCGGGAGAAGTTTCCGGCGGAGCTGGGAATACCCGCCTACACTGGTGTGCGCGGCGCGTACATGGATTTGAAGTAGGAAATCCCGTCATCGCTGCATTTTGCCAGCCGGAAGGGAATATATATTTATATTTCCCAATGCAACAATGATAAATGCTTTATCTGCAAGGATGAGGGACACCTGATGGCTTCCTGCCCCAAGCGGAATGCTCGGAGTCAGCCGAAAGTGCGTCGACAGGAAAGGGAACAGACCGGTAGACTGAAGGCAACGTATGATTCTGCAATAACCGGAGGTACATCCACCGTAGTGTCAGATGTTGAAGGTGAGAAGGTATCGGACACGCTAGAGGTGCTGGAAGAAGAAATTGAGGAAGCTGCTATGATGCCAGTGGATACCAAAATTCGTAACGATGAACCAGAGGAGATGAATACTCGTGATCGAGCGTTGATACAGTTTGCCGAATTTATGTCAACGGGGATCAGCAAACATAACGAGTCAGCAAGTATCGCAAAGGAACATGATGCAAACATTATATCGCCACCACGAAAGAAGAAGAACCATAGTTTGTTGAAAAAATAGTTTATTTTTGTGTATAACCCACAAACATTGCTTATGGCTCCGCAAAGCTCACACGATTGCGCCATACAAATAAATAAACTGGTTAAAAAAAATGTTTCCACTTCACTACATGAAAACCGTTCATTTTTTGTTGATGGCAGATCGAGTCCGGGACAATCTTCATCGGAAGACAAATTGAAGACAATTCCGAACAACTTTTACGCGTACTAAAAACTACATATGTACTTCGAGCAAATCAAGCAACCTTGACAGCTATGCACAAGGGGAAAAAATCATTAAGTTGGAATTAAATTTAGCTACACTTAAAGTTCCGCTCATGATAGAGGAAGGGGATGGAAGACACATCCCTAGTGGGAGTTTTTGCAGGCCCTCTATGTGTTTTATATGAACTTAATTGATGTGAAACACATGGCACCGACAATTTTTTTTTTTTATAAATTCATTTATATGTACAGGCTCAATCGAATCAACTTTACAGAGCCAAGTTTTCATGTTTACATACATCAGTTATCTTAGAACTAAGGTTAAGGGGATAAAACCGATTACTCGCGGTCGTCTCGAGGTTAATAGGAATAACAATTTTAAGGATGGGAAAATTGGGGTAGAAGTTTTGAACAAAGCATAAGGAACAATGGTTTTCTTATATCTAGAACTTCAAATTACAATTTTTTAATTGAACGTTTTTAATTTAAAAAAAAGACATCTCTCACTCACACACACAACTACACTCACACACGCAACCACAATCACACACTGGCGCACTGACCCTCAAAAATATAACCTAAACAAGTAAGTTAATCAAACTACAATCTAAGACTAATGTTAGTCAAAAACACATAAATGAGTTTCTAAACTCCAGATCGCGTGCAGCCAAAATATCTCGAATCGGTACATTGGGTTGTCTACCTCGAGCCCGAAGGGAATCATAAAGCTCAGATCTGACTCCACGATACTCAGGACAAAACAAAATGATCTGCGTCCTGGTAACCTTGTCCGCATTCACAGAGATTGCTGTCTCCCAGCCCAACACGGAACAAATGAGCGTTTAAAGAATAATGATTGGGCATAAGGCGAGACATCACACGAATGAAGTGAAATCTCCTTTATTCCATTTATTCCCATATCCAATCCTCTGAATCAACGTTTCTTAGACACCTTAGGAGTGATAGAATGTAGCCATCGCTCCAAATCTCCTTTATTCCATTTATACTGCCAGCTTTCGAGTGATATCTGACGAAAAATATAGAAAAATTTGTTGAAGGCGATTTGTCGGTCATAAATATCGCCTTCCATAGCGCCCACCCTTGCAAGCGAGTCCGCTTTCTCATTGTCAGGAATCGAACAATGAGAAGGGACCCATACAAAGATGATAAAATAACGTGAAGATAAAGCACTTAGAAGACCCCGTATTTTCATGAGAAGGTGTGCTTTACCGGCCTCAAGGAGCGAATAGCCTCTATAGAACTAAGACTATCCGTGAAAATGAAGTATTGATCCTATGTAAGTGAGGTAATAGTTTCTAAAAAAAAAATTGCTGCCAATACCGCAACAAAAACAGAACAAGGTGCTTGAAGTTTGCGAGCGACGCTATAATTTTAATTGTATACACCAAAGCCAGCGGAGTCCTCTATCAAAGACCCGTCTGTGAAAAACGTTTGGGTGGAATTAACTTGGCCAAACTTTGCAGCAAATATCACCGGAGCAATCATAGGAAGATGATGCTCTGGGATTCCACGAAGCTCCTGTTTCATGGATAAATCAAAATGAACCGAATTTCCGAAATCGAAGAAGCAAACATGATGAATATTCAGCGAAGGGCTGACATCCTGTGTTATGTACAAATGGTACAACGTCATGAAGCGAGTTTGAGGGTTCAACTCAAGAAGCTTCTCAAAGTTTCCGATTACCTGAGGGTTCATAACTTCACACCTGGTGAGGAGTCGGAGAGATAATTCTGAAAACCGATCCGAGAGTGGCAACATGCCAGCCAGCACTTCAAGACTCATTGTATGAGTCTAGTGCATGCAACCTAACGCGATACGAAGACACCGATACTGAATACGTTCCAGTTTGATGATGTGCGACCGAGCCGCCGATTGAAAACAAAAACTACCGTATTCTGAAACCGACAAAATCGTTGTCCGGTACAACGTTAGAAGATCTTGCGGATGCGCCGGTAATTGTGCAGAAAAAGTTGATCCTTGGCTGGCATTTTCGATTCAGATGCTCAATGTGAGATCTCCAGGTGCACTTAGAATCGAACCAGACCCCAAGATATTTAAAGGACATAGAAGGAGTTATCGGTGTACCCCAAATTTGAAGCTTCGGATGTGCAGGGTTATGCTTCCTAGAAAAAACTACCAACTCAGTTTTCTCCGTAGAGAATTCGATACCTAGCTCTAGAGCCCAAGTAGACAAATTGTCGAAGGTATCCTGCAAGGGTCCTTGTAGATCGACCCCATTAGGTTCCATGACAGACACTACGCCGTCATCTGCAAGTTGTCTCAACGTACAGTTGTCACTTAGACAACCGTCAATGTCTTTGACATAAAAATTATACAGAAGGGGGCTTAAACATGATCCCTGGGGGAGACCTATGTAGCTAAATCGTGAAGATGTAGAGGTTACATGAGAGAAGCTCATATGTTTCTCTGACAGCAAATTGTACAAAAAAATATTCATTAATGGTGAAAAGCCACAAGCGTGGAATTTATCTGAAAGAACTTCAACAGATACTGAATCAAAAGTCCCCTTGATATCCAAGAATAAGAAGCCATCTGCTCTTTTTTAGCAAAAGCTATCTGAATATCCGTGGAAAGCAACGCGAGGCAGTCGTTCGTTCCCTTACATCTACGGAAACCATATTGAGTATCTGAAAACAGGTTGTTCGTCTCAACCCATTTGTCCAGACGGAAAAGGATCATTTTCTCCAACAACTTTCGAATACAGCATAACATCGCGATGGGTCGATAGGAGTTGTGGTCGGACGCGGGCTTACCAGTTTTTTGAATGGCAATAACTCTCACCCGCCACCAATCATCCGGTACAATGTTGAGTTCCAGAAACTGATTAAACAAGTTCAACATGCGCCTCTTAGCGACGTCTGGAAGATTCTTAAGCAAGTTGAACTTGATCCTATCAGCCCCTGGAGCCGTATTGCCACACGAAAGGAGTGCGAGAGAAACTCTACCATTGAAAAGGGTTGGCTAATCTCATCTACTGAATTCGTGGGTTCACGAGGAAACATTTGTGCTGGCACAGAATCTGGACAAACTTTTCGCGCGAACTTGAGGATCCATTGGTCCGAGTACTCTTCGCTTTCGTTGTTCGTAGTTCGGTTACGCAACCTTCGCGCCGTGTTCCAAAGAGTACTCATCGACGTTTCACGCGATAGCCCGTTCACGAATGTTCGCCAGTAACCGCGTTTCTTGGCCTTGATGAGGCTCTTAAATTCTCGTTCGAGATCCGTGTACCTTCCGATGTGCTCAGGTGTTCCACGTCTACGAAAAACTTTGAACGCGTCGGACTTTTTGCGGTAAACCTCGGTGCATTGCTTATCCCACCATGGGGAAGGAGGTTTCCTGCGAAATGACGTTCCTGGAACTGGTCGAGTTTGAGCTTGAAGCGCGCTTTCCAAAATCAGGTTGGAGAGGAAGTTATATTCCTCCAGCGGTGGAAGCCCTTCTACCGTTGTTACGGCTTCATCTATTGCTGTCTTGTCCAATCGATATTACGAGTTAGATCATACGTGACGTTGATAGATTCCAGCGTAGTGAGCCCGGTGGCAACCGAATTATTTATAGGCAAATGATCACTACCGTGGGGATCCTGGATCATATTCCACGTGCAGTCCAACGATAATGAATTCGAGCAAACTGTGAGGTCTAGCCTACTGCCAAGTGAGGATGGACCAGCCAAGCGTGTAACTTCTACATTGTTAAGTACTGTCATATTGAAGTTGTCACAGAAGTCATACATCAAAGAAGAACGGTTGTCATCGTACAGTTCTCTCCAGCCTGTACCATGAGAGTTAAAATCTCCCATGATCAACCGCGGAGCAGGAATAACCGAACAAATATCTGAAAGTTGTTTTCGGCTAATTGGTGCTCTAGGAGGAATGTACACAGAAGCAATGCAAAGGCTTTTATTTTTAATAACAGCCTGACATCCGACAACTTCAATACCTGGAATTGGAGGAAAATTCACTCTATAGAAGGAGTAGCACTTTTTGATCCCCAAAAGTACTCCTCCTCCACGTGAATCCTCACGATCAAGACGAATAATGTTGAAATCATGAATCGGAAGATCGATTTCGGGCGAAAGCCATGTTTCACAAAGAGCAAATGCATCACAGCCGATATTGTGAGCTAAAAATTTAAATGAATCCAATTTAGGAACAAGACTTCGACAATTCCACTGCAGAACAGTGATCAAATCCTCGACCTCTTTTGGCAAATTATCCATCGAAGGAAATGATAGCAAGGAGGGGCCACTTTTATGTTAATTTCTTCAAAAAAGTTTTCATAGTGGGAAGTATTGGCATAACAATGCTTTTAAGAGGGTCAGAAATTTCGAGGTATTTGAAAATACCTTCCACAATATCATCAAATAAGAACAGCCCAGATGAAGAGGGGGCTTCTGTTTAAAAAATCGGGACATCAGGGATTTTTGATGTCCCCGGGAGAGATGGGAAATCCTGTGTGTAGCACTACGAAAACCAGCAGGATTCAGATTAACCTTCTTTTCACTGCTCTTTGAATTGGGCATGTTGGTTTGAGGTTCTGTTCAGCTGCTTTACCTGCTCGGATGCGTCTTCGCTTCCGTGAAGCACCTCCCGGAAAACTAAAGATGTCCCCTCCTCAACCAAGTCCGAATCAGACTCGTCATCTGTCAGAGGAGCGAAAGGATTTGTATTGGTATCGGGTGGCGAAGCTTTCTTAAGCATTTCTGCAAAAGATTGCCTTGAACGTTGTTTCAGAGAACGTTCCAATTTTTCCCCGCGTTGTTTATACGCCGGGCACGACGAAAGAGCATGAGGAGAAGTTCCCTTGCAGAAAACACATTTTAGTGTATTATCTGCACAGGGACCAGCCTCATGTTTCTCCCCGCAAGTTGAGCAGCGTGCCTTATTGCCACAATGGCAGGCCGTATGCCCCATCTGCTGGCAATTTTGACAAATCATTACCCGGGGTACAAACAACCGCACTGGTAGCCGAAGTTTGTCCAGTTCTAAGAAGTGAGGAAGGGCAGAGCCAGAAAAGGTTACCCGAAACGAGTCTGTGGGGGTAACTTTTTTCTTACCCTCGCTGTGCGATAATTTTACTAATTTTCTTACTTCCAGTATCTGAACTGGGGGGAGCAGAGGGTTCTTGAATCTGCCAACCACCCGCTTCTCCAAAATTTCAGGGCACAGACTCGCATCTGTGACCACTCCTACAATCTCCACATCACGAGCTGGCATCTAAACTCGATATTCCAGTGTAAAATGCTGAGAGGAAGCAATCTCATTAGCCTGCTTGAGGTTAGAGACGACAACACGGAGTTTATTAAATTTAACTTTCGTGGTCTCTGTCACGGCAGAGAATCGGTTCGTCAAATCAGTAGTGATTTGGTACACGTTCAAAGGTTTCATTTTGGGCTGAAAGTAGACAACCCATGGGCCGACCGAGTCAATTGGATACGATCGCGGGCGGAATCTTGTTTGTGCCTCCCCATCATCGGGTGGCAAAGCAACTTTTTCAGCCAAACCGTCCATGTCGAAGAAACCTCTTCAACATGCACGATTTGCCTTACTCGTGGGAGCGTTGAACGCCCCCAACAATTTAAATCACACACAAATACAAACAAAGAATACACAAATGAAAGCTAAACTCTAGTGGGATGAGGGACGGGGAAAAAAAACTTATCTAATATTACTGATCTGTTGCTGCTGCTGCTGCTGCTACTGCTGCTGACGCACTGTATGCGCGAACGTCGCACTTCTATGCGGGGAGCGGGGAGCGGTGCGCTGAAGCGATCGCCTTCGGGTGCACTCGCTCAACGCTGTCGGATGACCGTTGGCGATGTAGTAGTGTATCGCTGGTTAGCGTCACCACGCGGAGATGAAGCGAAAATAAGCGGAAAGATAATTCGCCAGCAAGCACTGCTTGATTTTCCTATTTCACTGGAAAACCACACTGCCTTCTTAGAAAAAAAAACTCACTTTTACTCTACTCACTGAAGTGAATATATTTTGAGAAAATAAACTTTATTTCCAAGGCTTGCACTCCGATAAATCTTCCAAAATAACGGAGCGCTGGATCGAACGAACTTTCTTCTTTCGCTGAACGAAGTGGGGTGGCACCGACAATTATAGTTAACAATATCAAATCGCGTTTGAATAAAGCACCATTATGAAGCAGCAAGCGACAACGCTCATACTACCGTTTAAAATACTAATTATCATAAAGTTGTATCAATCTCATTCTCCCTTAAAAAAATACTGGGACTGGTATGCGATTACTTCACAATCAGACATACAAAATAATCGCATATCAGTCCCACTGCCGTTTTTACGCAGGAAATGTTAAAAATTCTTAGTTTCTCCAGACAAAAGTATTGAAGACACCATAATTCACATATCAGAGTGGAAAAAGATACATACATCATGAGAAAGCTTGAGTATTGATCGTCAATCAGTGTGGACGCATTTTTAATTCGCTCCTGACCACGCGGCTTTGGTTTGTTTGTTAAAACATTTTATTATTTTGCATACGTTTCGTGTTTGCTCGCGTGTGGTTTTTAGCAAATACGTTCAGTTAAAATGACCTGTGAAGTTTGCTCTTTGGACTCTTCCACCGATTCCGTTTTGTGGTCATGTGTTGGATGTTCCCGAAAATTTCACGCCGCTTGCGTAGGTGTAGTCGTGCAAAAAAGCTCGCTTCGGAAGAAGGAGAAAAAAGTGGATACTTCGTCTTATGTACTCCCGTGCTGCAGCTCGTGTCAAATTCTAATCACGGCAAATTTTGAATTTAATGTGCTTGTAGAGCAGCAGGCAAAATTGGCTGATCAAATTAATAAAAACACCGAGGTAATGCACCGCTCTACAGTGCATCAAAATAATGTAACCATAATCCACGACGCGGTGGACCGCCTTGAAGTTTTACTCGTTGATGTACAGAAACAGCTGATGGCATCAAACAGTGGCGGTAATATAAACACAAGTACTATCAAGAACCATGTGACATCGTTATTTAATATTGCGATGCAAGAAACCAATCAAAACATATGTACGAAAATGCATGCGATGATGTCAGATATAGCGAATGGATTAAAATCTTTTAAAGACGAAATAACTCAAGTCAGCAGCATAGCCGTAAACATAGCATCTGGCTCTCCCATGTGCAACAACCCAATGTTAGGGATTGAAATAATGGACGAGCTGAAATCTTTATCAGCTAACATTAACTCAATTGAGTCAAAAATTATCAGTAGCTCTCCAGATAGTATTGATTCACTGGAATATGAGCTAAGTAATATGAACCCTATCCAGGTAGTTGTTCAGTCAGGCTGGCGTCTTCTTGGGACAAGAAAGGTATGGAAAGCTGACTGGACAGATTACGACAAACGTAAATTGTATCGAAAAAACAGCAAAAACAGGCTGAAGTAGCGAAGAAACGTAAAAAGCAGGCGAATAATAACATCACACATCACAATCGTATATATGATCGCAACGACAATAGGAACCACTGCAACAGCTATAATGAAAACTACGCAACCACCAACCATTGCAACTATAACAATACCAACATCAACAACAAATACAACCAACTTCCACCCGACCGCGAGCTTCTTGCTACTGCAAAGGATCGTTTCTCCAGACCTCCACCTAGCCATCGAACAATCAACTTTCAAAGAGGTGAAATACTAAACCCGTACCCGGCCGGCGATGCACCATCCTTTCCGTCACCTTCCGCTCCTGCACATTTAACCAATTGGAATGCCCCGGGGCCCTCTCGGCTGCACCTTGCGTGGCATGCACATGTAAGCATTCGTGTTTCCCTTGAATTGACGGACCCCTTGGAGGAGGACAATAACATTGATGAACCCGAAGATGATATGCTGAATTTGACGTCTTTTCTTAATCAAGGAGAGGTAAATAGCTTAAGTAACTTTAATCTGTCGACTATCATTAATTTAGATTATGATGAAAAGATAATTAATTCCAATAGTTTTAGTTTTTCGACTAACATAGTGCCACACATAACCGAGCCTCAAAAACATGAAAGCAAAGAAGTAATAATTTATTGTCAAAATTTTAACAGAATGAAAAGTGCAATTAAAGTGAACGAAATTTATAAACAAGTTGCTGCGTGCAATTTTACAGTAATTTTAGGAACTGAGACGAGTTGGGATTCCGGAATGTATAACGAAGAGGTTTTTGGCAATCTGTTTAACGTTTTTAGAGATGATCGCGATAAATTGTTATCCCAAAAAAATGCGGTGGAGGCGTTTTAGTAGCAGTTAGTGTTAACTATGAATCGGAACAAATTTTATCATACAAGTGTAAGGAGTTTGACCATGTGTGGGTAAAATTTCTCATCGGAGGCCAAATTCACATTTTAGCGTCAGTGTATTTCCCCAGAACACGCGAGGAAAGAGTCCTATGAAAAATTTTTTAGTATTGCTGGTGATATTGTTTCGAAATTTGATTCTGAAGCAAATGTTCACATATACGGAGATTTTAACCAAAGAACAGCCAATTTTATTGTTGATGACGAAAATGAATCTTTCTTGATACCAATTGTAGGGGACAACGAAACGCTTCATACTCTGTTTGAAAGTAGTGCTGAATTAGGGCTACATCAAGTAAATACCGTGAAAAATAAAAACAACTGCTACTTAGATTTGTTATTTACAAACATGTCGGACGATTTTTGCGTATCCGAGTCATATTCGCCCCTTTGGAAAAATGAAGCATTTCACACTGCTATTGAGTACTCCGTATTTATACACGAAAAAAAACCAAAGATAGATAACAATTTCACCGACTCATTCTATGATTTTAGCAATGCAAACTATGCAGTAATCAAACATAAATTAAATTGTGTCGATTGGCAAATTTTAACGCGTAATCATGGCATAGAAAAATCAGTGGATGCATTCTACGATATAATGTATGATATTCTAGAACAAACAGTCCCCAAAAAGCGAAGGAAGAAAATCAATAACAGAGCGCCAGAGTGGTTCAATAGACAGGTAATCAATCTTAAAAATAGGAAGCAGAAAGCACATAAAGCGTATAAAAGAAATAAAAGTGATGAAAACCTCTCAATCTACCTGGCCATATGTGATCAGCTAAATCTTGAAATATTAAAAGCATACAAAGAACACAACACAAAAATAGAAAATAATATTAAATCGGACCCTAAATACTTCTTCAAACATGTTAAAGAGAAACGAAAATCTCAGAACTTTCCATCAAAAATGCATCTAGGTGACAAAAGTGGTAATACTTCTAATGAAATTTGTGACTTATTTGCTGATTTCTTTCAGGACGTCTATACATCTCATAATGATAGTGAGCGTGATCATCAATATTTTTCGTACCTCCCTGAACCAATGAAAGATATTTCAGTTTTAAGTTTATCCGATAAAGAAATCTTATATGCTCTTGAAACATTGGATGTCTCAAAGGGTGTTGGACCAGATGGTTTACCTCCTTTATTTCTCAAATCGTTTTCGAAAGAATTAGTTAAACCTTTATTTTTGCTTTTTAATTTATCATTGAAGTCCAGTATTCTTCCTACCATTTGGAAGAAATCATTTTTAATTCCGATTTTCAAAAGTGGTAAAAAATCTGATATAAAAAATTACCGTGGGATTGCTATTCTATCTTGCATCCCTAAACTATTTGAATCCATTATAAATGACAAAAAATTTTCTCAAGCTAAAACATTGATTACTAATAAGCAACATGGTTTTGTAAAAGGGAGATCAACATCTACTAACTTGATAAGTTTCTTAACATTTTCGTTAAACGTAATGGATAAAGGTAATTATGTAGAAGCATTATATACCGATTTTAGTAAAGCTTTTGACAGAGTAGACATACCTCTGCTGATTTTTAAGTTATCAAGGTTAGGATTTAATCCAAGATTACTGAAATGGATCGAGTCATACTTGACAACAAGAACGCAAAGAGTACGACTTAACGGCAATCTCTCTAAAATAGTAAATGTTACATCTGGAGTGCCACAAGGTTCACATCTTGGCCCCTTATTATTTGTTTTATTTGTTAATGATGTAGAAAAAATTTTGAAAGTCCTTCAAGTCTCAGTATATGCAGACGATATGAAACTGTTTATGGAGATACAAAAACCACATGATCTTGATATTTTTCAACAAGAAATTAATAATTTTTACACCTGGTGTAAAAAATGCTTGTTAGAACTTAACGCTAAAAAATGCACCTCTATATCGTTCACGAGAAAGCATTCCATAACACAAAATACAGTCTCTCTAGGTCAGATAGCAATTGAAAGATGTCGTCAAATTAGAGATCTAGGAGTTATACTTGACTCTAAGTTATCCTTTGCTGATCACTACAATAGTATCATCTATAAAGCAAATAACAGTTACAGTTAGCATTTCAACGACCCTTACACATTAAAAACACTTTATGTGGCATATGTGAGGCCCATACTAGAATACTGTAGCGTTGCTTGGGCTCCATATCAAGAAACGTTTGTAAATCGTATAGAATCGGTTCAGACACAATTTGTGTTGTTTGCTCTAAGAAAATTAGGCTGGACACGTTTGCCATTACCATCATATGAGTCGCGATGTTTGTTGATTAATTTAGAAGGACTTCAAAGGCGAAGAGAGTTCGCTATGATAGCTTTCATAGCTGATGTTATTGAGCAACGAATAAACAGTCCAGAAATATTAGCAAACTTAAATTTTTATGCTCCTAGTCACTCTCTAAGAAATAGAAATTTATTTTTTATTAACAATCAAAGAACGAACTATGCCTAATATGCTCCCTTAAATAGAATGATGTCCTGCTTCAACACGTATAGCGAAACGGTTGATATCACAATGAATAAAAATGCACTTAAAGAAGCTTTTTTTTTTTGTTAGGCTAACTAGACATTAGTTAATTAAAAACTCTTAGAAGTTAAGCAAAATGTAACAAGGTCTACGAAATGATTGACGACAAATAAATAAATAAATAAGAAACATAGTGTATTACGAAAAACAGCATCACAACTTTCATTGCTGTTTTCTCCATTCGATGATTTCATATGGGACTGATATGAGTTTCACGGCAGTATGTCCCTAGTCAAGGATGAAGGGTTTGACGATGATTCGTCAAGTGTCTATATAATCAGTCTTTTGATTAATACTAACAATTTTAGCTGAGATATTTCTATAAAGTTAAGTTGTTTTTTGTTTTTTTTCTTTCTTCGAAACTTGATTGATCATACCTTTAACATAGCTATAGAAACAGTTGCGCATGATTTAACAACAGCTGCCTATCTCTAATGTTAGAGGGACCGCCAGGGCTTAAGTACGGGTCTATACTAACCATTGTAGCACTAACAAGACCCCGAAACCAACGTTGATCCGCTTAGCTTAGCATAAATAAGTTGTATAATTTTGTATTGTTACTAACTTTTCTCTCCTGCTTTATTGTTGCTCTTGGTGGTAGACGGATGTGTCTATTATAGTTATTCTCATCAACTCACATTAACAATTAATTTGTTATTTTTTCTTTTCAAATTTATTTTTTCTTCACTTATCTCTCTTGTAATTGTTGTCAACTAGCATATAGTTGGTAGCACTTCCTCTTATGTTTATAAGTGTCTGTGCGTGTGTGTTTGTCTATAAGTGTCTGTGCGTGTGTGTTTGTCTATAAGTGTCTGTGCGTGTGTGTTTGTCTATAAGTGTCTGTGCGTGTGTGTTTGTCTATAAGTGTCTGTGCGTGTGTGGTTGTCTATAAGTGTCTGTGCGTGTGTGTTTGTCTATAAGTGTCTGTGCGTGTGTGTTTGTCTATAAGTGTCTGTGCGTGTGTGTTTGTCTATAAGTGTCTCTGCGTGTGTGTTTGTCTATAAGTGTCTGTGCGTGTGTGTTTGTCTATAAGTGTCTGTGCGTGTGTGTTTGTCTATAAGTGTCTGTGCGTGTGTGTTTGTCAATAAGTGTCTGTGCGTGTGTGTTTGTCTATAAGTGTCTGTGCGTGTGTGTTTGTCTATAAGTGTCTGTGCGTGTGTGTTTGTCTACATACATTAGTGTGTGTGCGGGTGTGCTTGTCTATAAGTGTGTGTGCGTGTGTGTTTGTCTATAAGTGCGTGAGCGTGTGTGTTGTTCGAGGACAACCAAAGCGCCCTGAAGCTACTGGATATCGGCAAGTTTCAGTTCGTAAAGGACATCAAATGATCTGGTGAGGTTCGTTTCGTTTATTGTCCGAAAGAAGAGATGGTGGCAGATTTGCTCACCAAACCCCTTGGAGAAACCAAATTGGCAAAGATGAGAATCATGTGTGGATTAGAGTTTCAGCATTGAGGAGGAGTGTTCGTTATTTATATCACTTAGTAACGCTGAAAGATCTCGATCATAGTAGTCTACCTGTGAAAAATTATACAATTTTGTTATCCTTGTAATAAACCCTTTACCGTAAAGACGTTTTATACTTTACTCCCAAGTCTGAAACTTATTATGTTCATGTTAATAATAAGACAAGTAATAAAGGAACTCTAACTTTTCATCTGAAAACTAAGCTCATCTGTCAAGATAACCGTGGGTTGCTGGATGCAAGAGTATTTTTAAAGGAATCAGAGTGTACTTACCGTGTTCAATAGCATTCACTCTTCTGTTAGTAATTTTAATGACCTCATCCAGAGTAACAAATGACGTCTGAAGAGATGCAAGTTCGACAAGTAGTTTAACTGCGCTCTGGTAGTTTTTTTTCAGCTTCTGCATCTGCTGACCACCTTTTGCAAGACCTGTCAATTCATATGTGTCACTACCATCTTGATAAGACTCGAATACAGGTAAAGTTACGCCAGCAACGTTGTCCTTCTTTGTACGAATTTTTATTTGTGCTTTGGTTACGTTTTGCAGCACCACCTGATTGAAATCTCCTGACAAGAATTTCGCCTCTGCAAGTGAGAAAGCAGCCTCCTTCATCACTTCACCCATCAGCGTTTTAGTCTGAAATTATTATAAAATTGTATTGTAAAATATGTCATCATTATGGTGTACCAATATTATATAGTATTTCAACACGATGGCGTATTAACCTGCCTTTAACAAAAATGGAAAATATGATCTGATCTTGAAGATTAAATCAATTGCATAAGAGAAAACTAATTACTTGTCTTTTTTTGTGTAAGTGATATATTCGAGCTCATAATGGGTTCTATACCATTTCCCGGATATCCGGATACATATAATAAAAAACATTTTCCTGGAATCACCAATTTCCTGAGAAGACGTAACGCCAACTACTCTCGGAGCTGCACCTCAATTGGTGAGACGATCAGTGAGCTAACAACAGATAGTACCGAGATGATGAGGAATGCATGACCAAAGTCTCCCCGAGAAGAAATATTTAACAAAGGTCCTGGGAAACAGGAACACGGGAAACAGAGGTTTTTAATTTGTCAGTTAGGCTTGCCCTTGTGTAAACATCTCAGGTGTCTAAACCGCATACCGTGTACGGATAGTGAGAATGGTTTGTCATCGAACTAGTTCTGGTTTTGTAAGAGAAAGTCAATATCCAAACAACAGTGGAGAGGAAACCGTTAATGAGCTGTGATAACGATAGAACCCCAGAATGCCTTTAACCTTCCTTATGCATCAGAGAGAAGTTACACATAGTGCATTCAGGGTCAAAAAAGACCCAAGACTTATATTTTTGAACCGATTTTTATAAGTTTGATCTCTAATGAAACGTATAGATTCTGCCAACCACATGCTGGTCTGTTTTAAAAAAAACTGATCATACTGGGCACACAGGAACCCAGAACCGGTTCCGGTGTGCATCCGAAGCGGACAATTTTGGAACTTCATATATTCGTACCGTTCGACGGCTCAAAATTCACGATTCCGAATACCGATCTTCATAAACATCATGTCATAGACCAACCAAAAGATTTGGTTACATCCGGATACTCTGGAACCAGTTCTGGTAGGGCCCAAAGAGGAAAATTCTGAAACTTCAACTATTTGTACCGTTCGACGACTCAAAATTCGTGGTTTTGAATACTGATATCCAAAAACATCATGCCATAGACCAGCCAAAGAAGTTGGCCACATCCAAATACTCTGGAACCCGTTCCGTCAGGGTCCAAAAGGGACAATTTTGGAGCCCCAACTATTTGTACCGTTCAACGGCTCAAAATTCATGGTTTTGAATACTGATATCCAAAATCATCATACCATAGACTAATCAGGACATTTGGCCACAATTTTTTGAACTCCAAGTATTTTTCCGGTCGACGGCTCAAAATTCGTGGTTTTGAATACTAATATCCAAAAACATCATGCCATAGACTAATCAGAGAATTTTGCCACATCCAAATACTCTGGAACCCGTTTTGGCAGGTCCAAAAGGGACAATTTTTTAGCCCCAAGTATTTTTACCGTTCGACGGCTCAAAATTAATGGTTTTGAATTCTGATATCCAAAATCATCATATCATAGACTAATCAGGACATTTGGCCACATCTGGATATTCTGGAATCGGTTCCGGTAGGGTCGAAGGAGGACAATTTTGGAACTCCAAATATTTGTCATATTCGAAGGTTCAAAATTGATGGATTTGAATATTGATATCTAAGAACATCATATCAGGACATTTGACCACATCCAGATACTCTGGAATGGGTTCCGGTTGATACAAAAGGAAATTTTTGAGCCCCAAGTATGTGTACCGTTCGACGGCTCAAAATTCATGCTTTTGAACACTGATACCCAAAAACATCGTGACCTTGACCTACCATTGAATTTGGCTACATCCGAATATTCTGGAACCGGTTCCCGTTGGGCCCAAAGAGGACAATTTTGGAGCCTCGAGTATTTGTACCGTTTGACGGCTCAAAATTCATGGTTTTAAATACTGATATTCAAAAACATCATATTGGTACATTTGGCCATAACTGAATACTCTGGATCCGGTTTTGGAAGGACTCAAAGAGGACAATTTGGGAATTTCAAGTATTTGTAACGTTCGACGGTTCAAAGTTCATGGTTTTGAATACTAATATTCATAAACATCACACCTGGACATTTGGCCCCATCCGAATACTCTGGAACCGGTTCTGGTAGGACACAAGTAGAACAATTTTGGATCCCCAAGTATTTGTACCGTTCAAGGGTTGAAAATTTATGGTTTTGCAAACTGAGACCTGAAAACATCGTGCCATAGACCTACCAATTAATTTGGCAACATCCTGATACTCTACCGATTCCGGTAGGGCCAAGAGATTCTTCACCAGAATCCGAAGAATTTTCGATTGCCTTATCTTCTTCAACTGAAATTCAACTGAAAGAAGAAAAATAATCTGTCCATTTTATAATAAAAGTGATATATTTCTTATAAAGCTAGTAATATGGCGCTTTTTTTTTTTTTCAAATTTCCCCTTATTTTTGCAATACTTATTTTAATAACCGCATGAAAAAATAGAAATGTTCGAGTTCCATGTCTTGCAAACTTGAACGCAAAGTACTATTTTTCAAAACCTCGAATTCAACTAATTACTCCCATTAAGAAACCCTGACCCAACTGTGTCCTGTAAGAGCCAACTTTTGTGGAAAATATCCTTGTATTATAATAAAAAAAATCATGCCACCTACTAATGACAAAGATTATCAGGAATCTTGTAAATACATAATGTAAAAGTCATATTAGATGCAATTTTTCTATTTTCTGGTCCCATTTTTTCGAATTGTCAAACCCGGTCTGAAAAGACGAAAGCTAACCATCTCTAGTGAAAATGTGAAAGAAGCTACCGTAAACATTCCTTTGGATACAATTTTCTGGCAACCGAAATATACCTTCACGTTGGGAAGCGGAAAGTTTCACTTTTGAGGATCTTGATTAACGTGAGCAAACTTCAGTTGGTGAGAAAATGTACTAAAAAGTTTTGTTCACAATCGGTGTAAATGGCCTCCTATGTTTTGTATGCCCTTTTTGCATGTAGGTCTTGATTTTGTGGTCACAATTGAGTTAGTTGTACAACTAGTTGTACCATTATGTGAAGTAAAACCTAATACTCCCAATTTCGGTCTTGTTTCTTTTGTGGAATTATCACTGATAAGGAGTGTATCGAATATAAGCTATCCACATACATTTGCGTTGTACGCATGTGACTGTGATGGTTTTTTATGCTCTGAACACTGCATGCTGTGCGTTTGACTGTCAGCTTTCTTTTGTTTACTTGTTTGTGCGGTTCAAATTCTGTGTTTTCAAAATGTCGCGTATTGAAAAGGAAGTGAAAATTAAGGTTCTGGACACATGGCTAAGTGAGAAGGGTATTACTATGCGAAAATTGGCGAAGCGGTTTGGAATTCATCATGCGAGTGTTAAAACCATCATTAATAAGTTTGGGGAACACTATTCTTTGGATGAGCTACCAGAAAGAGGCAGAAAACCCGGTTCTTCCAACCCGAAACTGGAGCAGAAAGTGGTATCTCTAATCATGAAGAACAAATCAATGTCAATACGTGATATGGCCAAAAAAGCAGGAACGAGTGTCGGAATGATCCAGCGTATCAAGAGGCGAAACCACCTGAAGACCTACATGAATCAGAAAATCTCGAAACAAAGTGCAGAACAGAAGAAGCGAGCAGCAACAAGGGCCCGGAAATCGTATTCGCGTCTTTTGCAGCGTCCGGATGCATGCATTTTGATGGACGATGAGACCTATGTGAAGGAGGACTCAAAAACCCTTGCAGGTCCACAATACTTTACTGCCGTCGTTGGAGAGGATGTGAGCGATGCGGACAGGTCGATTCAAGTGGAGAAATTCGGTCGAAAGGTATTGGTATGGCAAGCAATATGTTCCTGTGGTTTGAAGTCAACCATTTTTTACACTACCGGAACTATAAATGCGGAAATCTATCGATCTGAGTGTCTCCAGAAGAGATTGTTGCCTTTATATAAGAAGCATAGTACACCTCCAGAACCTGTTTTGGTCGGATTTGGCGTCGGCTCACTATGCCAAAACCACTCTCAATTGGCTTGAGGAAAAGGGTATAGATTTCGTTGAGAAAAATATCAATCCACCAAATTGCCCTCAGCTTCGACCCATCGAACGTTACTGGGCAATCGTGAAGAGGGTCTTCAAGAAGACTGGTAAGGCAGCTGGGAACATACAGGAGTTCAAAAAAATTTGGGCTCAAGCGTCCAAAAAATGCGATGCAACACTTGTCCGGAACTTGATGAAGAGCATTCGATCCAAAGTTCGAAAATTCGTGAAGGAATAACTTAAATTTCATCCGGTCTTTATTATGTTCAAGTTTAACTTCGCACAATAAAGGATCAATGTTTTGTATGAATAAAATATCGGTTTTCAACATAATTTGAAAGAAAGTTTGTGGATAGCTTATTTTCGATACACGCCTTGAATAGTTTTTGAAAATTGCTACACAATACTTGCTACACAAAACTGTCGCTGGCAGTTGCTCAAGCGTTATATGCCTACCATGGACTGCAGTTTCAATTCGTTCCTGAAACAGATTCATTTTTTGTTAATGAAAAATGTAAATTTGGTTTACTGGGTGTTATGTGTGCATGGGTGAGAAATGCAACCTGTTTGCCCAACGTTTTATGCAAGTGGTCTCCGCTTTGCCGACACAAGTGATAGATGCTACTATGGGGTTGCCACACGACGTGGTCAATTTCGATTTTCCACGCATTACTGATGACATAGTGATGACTGCAATACACAAACTGAAGCTCTCGTTTGCCACTGGCCCTGATGGCATCCCATCGTCAGTTTTAAAACGATGTGCAGACAGTCTTTGCCTTCCCCTTGCAAGGAGCTACCAGCTTTCGGCGCAGCAAAGTGAGTTTCGCACACGCTGGAAACACTCGTATATATTTCCGATCCACAAAAAAGCAGATAAACGGGACATTGTCAATTACCGTGTCAATTACCTCACTGTGCGCATGTTCAAAGGTATTCGAAATTATTATAAATGGTTCCTTGTTTGAGTGCTGTAAAAACTACATCGATTCTGATCGACACGGCTTTTATCCGAATCGATCGGTTCCCACGAACCTGGTTCAGTTTACTTCTAGCTGCCTGCGTTGTATTGATTTTGGATGGCAAGTTGATGCTGCGTATATGGATCTGAAGGCTGCGTTTGATACGGTGGATCATGAAATTCTGCTTGCTAAGCTGGACATACTCGGCATATCATCTGCCGCTGTGGATTGGTTTAGGTCTTACGTGGTGAATCGCTCAGTACGGGTTAAGATTGGCACGTCGGAGTCGGAAGCTTTCACAAATAATTCGGGAGTTCCGCAAGGCAGCAACCTTGGTCCACTGCTTTTCTCGATCTTCATAAACGATGCCATCTTGCTATCCCCACCAGGGTCCCGCCTCTTCTACGCAGATGATTCAAAAATTTACAAAACTATAAAAAGTCAATCAGACTGTTCCGACTTGCAGCATGTGTTGTGTATTTTCGCCGATTGGTGCTCAATGAATCTGATAGGCTTTAGCATCGAAAAATGCAACATAATATCATATCACCGGAAAAAACGCACCAATCATCTTCGACTATGTCCTCTCCGGGCAATCGCTCACTCGCGTTCAACACATCAAGGATCTCGGTGTTATTTTGGATAATGGAATGACATTCAGATTTCACTACAACGACATTGTGTCCAGAGTCAATCGTCAACTGGGCTTTATTTTTAAAATTGCTGACGAGTTTCGTGACCCGCTCTGCTTCAGGTCACTTTATTGCTCCCTTGTACGATCCATACTGGAATCATGTGCTATTGTATGGTGCCCTTTCCAGGCCATATAGATCGCCAGAATCGAAGCAGTTCAACGAAAGTTCGTAATATACGCTCTTCGCTTTCTCAGGTGGCGTGATCCTACGAACCTGCCTCCGTATGAAGAGCGTTGCCGTCTGCTTAGTATCGAACCACTTGAGGTGAGAAAGGCCGCTCAGGCTTTGTTTGCTGGGAAGCTGCCAGTTAAATTTGGACGCTCCGGAGAGACCTCTTCGTCAACGTGTATTTTTGCATCTTGAGCCACAGAACAACAACTATGCACTCCAGGGGGGTGACCCCGGCGTATTGGTTAACATCCATACCTCTCACGCCTAAGCCACGAGTTCGAATCTCACCCCCGGAGCAGTTATGAAAATGCCCAAAAGTGGTGTTTGACTGACTAGGACGGGAGATGAACCAGCCCGAGGCTGAAAATCTCGACAATCAAGACAAAAAAAAAAAACTATGCACTCCATGAACCAATTGTAGGAATCAGCCAGCGTTTCAACGAGCGTTTCAATATGTTCGACTTCAACTTATCTGCTGACGTGTTTCGTCATCGGCTACTTGACTCTTTCCGTACTTCTGGCCGTAACCAAGTAATTTAAGTTTTTTATTCATCTGTTGCCAGTTGAATTATTGTGATAAATAAATAAATAAATGATGTTTTTGGATATCAGTATTCAAAATAATGAATTTTGAGCCGTCGAACGGTACAAATAGTTGAGGTTTCAGAATTGTTCTGTTTGGGCCCCAGAACCGGATCCAGAGTATCCGGATGTGACCAAATCCTTTGGTTGGTCTATGACATGATAACTATAAATTAGAAGAAAAATTAGTAATCTCCATTTAATTCCAACTACCTTTGCTTATCTTCGACAGATACGCGTATTTCGTCTACAATGTGCAGACTTCTTCAGTGTCTCGTACTAATAACTCGACTGGGTACGAGACACTGAAGAAGTCTGACTTAGTACGAGACACTGAAGAAGTCTGCACATTGTAGACGAAATACGCGTATCTGTCGAAGATAAGCAAAGGTAGTTGGAATTAAATGGAGATTACTAATTTTTCTTCTAATTTATAGTTACAAGTATTCCACTAAACAGCTCAAACCCTCTAGGATTTATGACATGATGTTTTTGAAGATCAGTATTCGAAATCGTGCATTTTGAACCGTCGAACGGTACGAATATATGAGATTCCAAGATTATCCTCTCCCTGCAACCGATTCTGGGTTCCTATGTGCCTAGAATGGCCAGTTATAAGAAAAAGCCAGAATCCATACCTTTCATTTGAGGCAAAGATGTCAAAAATCGATTTTAAAATAAAGTTTTGGGAGCGTGTCAGTCTTGGGTCGTTTTTGACCTTGAATGCAGTATGTGTAACTTTTTTTGTAGTGGCACCTCTAGAGGTCGCTGAAAGCTGTAGTTGCCCAAAAAATGTTTGTTTATAAAAGTTAGGAGAAGTCAGAAATTTCAGATCCCTTGGGATTCCTAGTCCGTTTTGACATTAGACTGATTCCACGCCAAATCGGTCGGTCACCAAACTCAACTATCTTCGATTTTGATGAAACTTGGTACACGTCTTCGGCATGTTGAAAAAAAAAATCCACTGGTGTTAAGATTATTTGGATTCAAGAGTAACTTTTGAGATGGGTGTATGTTTTTTTTCCAACATTTTACTTGAAAAATCGTAGTTCAAAAACCATTACATTTAGAGAAAAACTTTATATGGGGGAGTTGTAGAGAACTAAAAAGGCTTTGTAAAAAAAATGTACACTGAAAAAAAAAATTTTTTTCATAAAGAAAAATCGAAAATAAATACTAAAAATCGAATATAAAAAAAACATATTTTTAATATTTTTCAAATTTGTTTTGTGGAAATTTGAGAAACAAAGACACGTTTTGAAAAAAACTCTAGGATGGACGCTCTTATAATAAAAAAGTTTTCCGAAGAGCGAACTTTGGTGCATATTTCAAATTTTGGTTATTCATTATTATAAATGAAAATTAATTATACAATATGATTTTGGAGATCATTAAAAACAATAATGATCATAATGATAAATCACCTGAACGCAACCGTTTTCGAGATTTTTCGGATTTTATTTCAATAGAATGAAAAAACCTCAGAAAATTCGCTCTTTTCTTAAGTTAATTGAGATTTGCACCAGAAATGATAAATTTTCCAAGATCTTCATATTATAACGTTCACATTACTCTAATGTCCCCTTTTCTTTTGATATCAGGATGATAAGAAGACTCATTTGAAAAGAACAAGATAAATAGCACTATTGTTTTAATATTGCAATCAATATATTTATAATTGTTTTATGGCTGTATCGGTCGGGCCGCTCAGAGAATGAAGGGAGCGAATTTGCTAAAGCGATGAAAGTAACAGCGAGATAGATGTCGCAGGGGCGACAAGTGTGAAATGGACAGATGATGAAATTATGCGGAGGGTCATATAGAAGAAGCATATTAATCGAACTGCTGACTATTTTGCCAAGCTCCAACGATGTTAGAGGTCGGGTGTAGTGTGTGAAAACTACACTCCGAACAGTTCGGTGATGTAGCGATGAAAGTAACACATATTGTTTAAGGTAGGTAGACAAATAGCAGCTATAACGTATGTCAGGTATATCTTCTCATAAAAAAAAACAGCTAATGTACGCTGCCTGTAAACTACCAGAGATGTTTTATACCTGCATTTCCAAAGGTACCACAGCCAATATATATGCTCATACATAGTCGCAAATCATCAGTAAAATCTATCTGAGTGAACTGAAAATGGAGTTTAACATGAAGAAGTGTTGTATGCCGTTTCCCACTAAACGGTGCTCAAAAAACCTTCGTAAATTAACCGAACAAAATGTCAAAAAACTCAAGTTTATGGGCAAAACACATTTGGACACTTCTTTGATGATTTGTGATAATTGTCGTTTGCATTTAAATAGAACGGAACAATCCCATGCTGCAATTTCGGAGCCTAGTGAGAAACCATCAATTACTAACATTATGGATCCACAACCATCTACATCACGGCAAGTAGACTTGTATGGTCTCGAGGAAACGCCATCGGCAATATCATTAATGTCAGTGCCATCTGATAGCAGTGTGCAAGATTATTCAAGGCGCCATAATATTGAGCTATTTAACAAGGGCGTAGCTGGAATCAACGTTTCACGATGCAATTGGTGGTACATTAAAACGAATGGCAAGATATGCAAGCCTTGCTGTACAACATGAACACCCTATAAAAAGTGCATTAGAGTTATTCGAATGGGCGAACCAAAAAAGTGATGATTGTTTAACAAAAATGTCGTTTTGTTATGTATCACATGAAGAGTATGAACAGGGGGTAGCAGAATGGAATGAAATTTACCGACAGACTAAAACGATTGCAGGTACACAAAAGTACCACTCATTCGTTCCAATTTCAGAAAACGAAGTTTTTGTAAAACTGTTTTCGAATGACGAAGAAGGCAGGATTCATAATATATATAAAAGCAATCAATAGTTTATATAATGTTTATGTAATATTATCAATGACCGAGACTAATAAATGGTATATATAAATATAAATCCAACCATAATTCATTATTTTTGTCGTATAACTTTAAGTGAAGCTTTTTCAATCGACGAGCTGTTAAGAGTAAGTAAGAGGCACATACATGTGTTTTAAAAAGGCTAAAAACACAAGAGAAACAATCGTTAGCTATTGTTGTTTTAATATCACGAGTAATTTATGAAAAGGGCGTATTTTTTGAGGTTTTGAAATTTTATTGAAAGAAAATCAGAAATATCTTGAAAACGGTTGCGTTTACGTGGTTTATCATTATTATCATTATTGTTTGTAATGATCTCCAAAACCATATTGTAACATCAAAATTTATTTATAAGAATGAATAACCAAAATTTGAAATATACACCAAAGTTCGCTATTTGAAAAACTTTTTTATTATAAGAGCGTCCATCCTAGAGTTTTTTTTAAAACGTGTCTTTTTTCCTCAAATTTCCATACAACAAATTAAAAAAATATTAAAAATATGTTTTTTTAGATATTTTATTTTTAGTAATTATTTTTGATTTTTCTTGATGAAAAAAAATTTTTTTCTGTGTATACTTTTTAAGAAAGGCTTTTTAGTTCCCTACAATTCCCTTATATAAAGTTTTTCTCTAAATGTAATGGTTTTTGAACTACGATTTTTCAAGTAAAATGTTGGAAAAAACACATACGCCCATCTCAAAAGTTACTCTTGAACCCAAATTATCTTAACACCAGTGGAATTTTTTTTTCCAACGTACCGAACTCATGTGCCAAGTTTCATCCAAATCAATGATGATCGGGTATGATTTTTGGGATTTCCGGCACATTCTGGATGGAATCCCTCATTAGAGCTCTTTTAAGATGTTGATTGGTCAAAAACGACCCCAATGCACAAGGAAGGTTAATAGATCAGTGCACGGGCCCTAACCTCAATTCCGTTTTGACATTTTTGGGTGGTTTGTTTTGGTTACTATCGTCTTTGTTTTGATTCCCAGAGTGAACAAAATTGATTACTGGTGCAGGATCGTTATTCTAACAAAACAATTTTTTAAGTTTTAAAATCAAACTCAAATTAATAATTATGGAATCCATTGGAAAGTTGTCGAGAGTTGTCGTACTTGCGAATAAGTAACCAAAACAAACCACCCAAAAGTGTCAAATTTTTGTCGGACTGAACCGACTGACGTCTGCGTGCACTGATCTATAGTAGCTGTGTTGTTATATTCACCAATTGCCTTTGGTGACTGAATTTGATGAGTTGCGCTGTCAGTTTTTGTGTCATATCGTGCCCGCGTGACACATGATTCATGAGTTTGATACACAGTTTTTGTTGCACATATATTTGAGGGTGTGCGTGTACTGAAATAAATTTATTGTTTTCGTACACACTCACACATGATAGTGGGAACTAAAGACAAAATCAAAATAAACTAAATTTGAAATCAACTTGGAGTAAATATCTCGGTACACAGAGACAAATTTGGTAGTCAATTTTACCATTATTGGGGGTTAGGATGACTTTTGCAGTATAGTGATTTTGAACTGACTATGATCATGGTCAAAACGCCAATTAAAAATAGTTGATTCAACATTTACCATAATATAGGAATAGTCCTTGTTATCATGATCATAGTCAAGAATGCCTTGAACGTGGTGAATTTGTCCATTTTCATGGTTATTGTAACCATTATATGCAATAGTCATCTTGACCATGATTTAATTGTCGGTATAACGAGAGATTTTTTCTCAGAGTAGGCTTTGCTCCAATCATATTTGAGTTTATCTTAGTTTTTTTCTGAATTCTATACAGTACATTCAGATTTTGAAACATATTAAAATATATTTTCATGAGCTGATATAGTTTCGTTTGGATTAAAAATTATTTTTCAAACTGTAGAACGAAGGAAAAATCTTGGAATAATTGAAATGTGTCCCACTATACATAACCTCTTAATTAAGTTGGGTTAATACTTATAAAAATCTTAAGCCCTTGCTACATGTATAAAATATATACGGTTAACTGTAATAAATAACTTGTTGATACATGATCATTTATGTAAAAAAACTCATAATAATAATATTAATTAAATTTGTTTAATTAATTTGTTCGATTTTGTTTATTTATTCTGTATATATTGAATTTTATTTTATATATAATATAAAATCACAAGTTTATTAGTTTCTCGGCAAATTGTAAATCCAAGCAAATGTTGAATTAGTGGTAGTATTGTACACAAAGACATAAATTATGAAGTTTAAGTATTTTTCCACTTTGTCGCGAATGAATTGATGATTATTATCAAGATGAGGAAATGAAAAAAACTGAAGTCTAGAATCACGGTTCCCGGTGACAGTGAAATGAAGTGAAATTTCAACGCTAAAAAACCGCGAAAATTGGGTTAAAGGATTGAAAGTATAAAGTTACGGTCGTTCGGAGTCGATTGGTGATATTTTTCAGTCCGGTCGCAACGTAGTAGCAATGCAAAAAGTGACTGCTAACCTTTCCCCAACTATCCAACATCCTAGTGATTTCTCGTGGAAGTGCAGAGGATTTCTCGGCTTCCTCCAAAGCGAGTATCATGTCAACACATTCCTTCCCATTCCCTTTTTGAACAGCATTCGGGCACGGCCGGCGCCGGTATTGCTTTATAATGGGTCACCAGTTTTTAAACATTGAAAATGTATGTTAGTCCCAAACATCATCTGTTGGTTCTTTGTGTAAATACAGCTGATCTGGCAATAACGGAATTGCATGCTTGGGCGGTCAATCATGCTCATGCTCATGCAAATTGTAAATCCGAGCAAATATATTTTTTTTGGGAAACGATACCTATGGAGTTAATTTAAGAGTTACATTTTTTTTTAATGTAAACCAAGCAAACAGAATTGGCAGTTGTTTTAACTAGATTTATTTGATTGGCTACACATTTTGAGCCTAAGAAATGTCCACAGGAAAAGTAAAAAGAAATATAGTTTTTATTGTACAGTTATAGATGTATAGATGATCAACATTAAAGGCCGATCCGAAAGTTCGATCACAATTTATATAAAATTTCTCAGTTTATTTCCATAGTTACTACTACTTTTTTTGCATAATTTGTCAAGAAGACATAACACATTGATTTGACTTCGGTTGCGTCCTCTCAAGTAACATACCAAATCAGTGCTGTAACTGAAATTCCATCACCTTGAAGAAGATACTTTAGTTCAGCGGTTGGCACTGGTTCGTAGTCGAATCACGTCGCCGTCATGCTGTCCGTATTCTAATCTTTCTTATGGTCTATATTTTCACAATTTACAATAACCATGACAGGTTTCATCGAAGTGATTTTGTGTTCATTCCTCCATTTCTAGTACACATCTTGTAACTCTTCGTTCGTATAAACACTGATATGCACCTGTAAAATATGATAGTTATGATTCTCACAACTGATTGAATAATGAATCAATAAAAACAACTAACCTTGAAAGTTTTAAGATAATGATTAAATCACAGCAAGAATAACAACGATAACAACAACGCATAGCATAAAACATAATTTTTACTGAGAGCAACATAATTCACTTCACTCCACTTAACCGGTATTTTGCTAACCACACCCCAATGGTACATTCGTCGAAGAAAATCTATCTGGCCGCGTACACTCTCCGTCTCTCTTAACTTGCTCTTAGATTTCCTACAAAAATTGCTAACATCAACCATTTTGAGTAATATAATAAATAAAAACGTAACGTAATATAATAAATAAAAATTACTAACAACTGCAAAAGCGCACCGTTTTAAGCACATCACTTTTTTCTCCATCAGCTTGTTTTTGGTCTTATTAGAACTGTCAAAATACACATTTGCCTTCTTCCTTTTGCTCCACTTCACAACTCAACAGCTCACCGTGATCCACCTTACGGTGGATTGATGAGCTGCATGGTGGTTGCATGTGAGCTTTTATCGTGTTGCGTGACATCGCTGTGACATTTCCAGGCAAACTCATCAAAAAGCAACTGGTGAGAAAAACAACAGCACTAGTGCTACTAGAGTAGCCACCACCGAAGCACTGCATATAATAGGGTTCCTGACAGTCTTCACGAAAACACGAGCGGCGCTGAACTTGAGCTTGGCTCTCACCAGTACGCATTCATCCAATACTCGCTCTCCTCCTCGTGTTTATGTTTATTGAGCACATCAAACATGAGAGCAACAGATGAACGCGACATTTGCACTCAGATTCGAGCTCATGTGCAAAACTTGAGTTTGAACATCAGGCATAAAACTCGAGCTCAAGCGTAATTGTTGGTGCCTCTGCTCGATCACCGACGGGTGGAGGCAAAGGCTGATTGTGTTCTGACGTAGACTACGTCATACGGCAAGGGTAGGGTGTCAATTGAAAATCTAAAAATTAGCGACCGTCACGAAATATCGTTACAAATTAAACGCTTATAACTTAAAAAATGCTGGATAGATTTTCGAGAGGTTTGCACCAATCGGTGGGAAATTTCCCGCGTATCAATTCAACAATCAAACATTATCCGCCAACAATTTTAAACTATTGACAAAAACCAAAATAAAAGGTGTTGTCTTATAATTATGCTTTGCAGGCTAAATTTAGACCGAAGCTAACAGGACCGACAAGGTTTTAATTCAAATGCAGGCCTCAAATGACCGATTCAATATTGAGAAAGTTTATTTGATTTGAATTTGTCTAACATTACTTCCTATGTTTTTACCAAGTCGCAGCCAGCGGTGGCTAAAACAATTTTAATCTTCTTTTCGTTGCATACCTTGACCATTGTGTACAGTTTGAAAATGGCCACCGTCACGACAAAATGAAACACCGGACGTTAATATCTCGATCATTTCTTGATTGATTTATTTTTGAGATTTTTATTTTATTTTACACAAGTATTCAAACTGTTATAAAATGGAGATGAATATATTTTGCGTACATACTCATCAATCGGCGTGGAAAAATGTTAAAGAATGTTGCGTTCCGGCAAGGATCAAGAAATTCTCTATCACGGACAATGTTTTGATTTTCGAACATGATATCCCGTAGTAACATTCTCTGTATATTCCAGTACGTACTGCTATGAACAGTTATTCTGCTGTGTTAACGATTCGTGTTGGATTAAGTTTTATCATAGACTAACTCTAAGACCAGTAGGTCCCATACAAAAACGTTTTTTTTCTTGGCTCAGTCAGTACTAGCACATCGGTCCCAAGCTTAAAAATGCGCCCCTAATAATGAGCTCTCACGAACACACTCTCAAATATTCTGTCAAAATAACACAGCAAATCAAAACAAAGGCGCAAATATGTATAGTAAGGTGCTGGCTTCAAGGTTATTTCGGACCAAGGGGTTCTAGAACAGTGAACCAATTTCAAATCGCTAGTGGCATATTGATTGTTGATTTTACTGCTAGTCGAGTTATTAGTACGAGACACTGAAGAAGCCTGCACATTGTAGACGAAATACGCGTATCTGTCGAAGATAAGCAAAGGTAGTTGGAATTAAATGGAGATTACTAATTTTTCTTCTAATTTATTGTCACTTTTCCATGTTCATTAAACGTAAAAAAAAGGCAGACATCAACCACAGTTTTCTTAGTAGATAAAATACTATCCAAGACAAATAAGCTCAAGTAACAATACATTGTTATAATAACAATATAGCACACAATATTATGAAATTGAATAATTGTACGAATTGGTGTAAAATATTTGATTAAACAGGTTTATAAGGTTTATTTCATAGGCAAATGAAAGCATTACTATGGGTACTGTTTTGGGTAGAATGAAAATCCGAATTCCAATAAAAAAAGCATCAGGTCTTCATGTCCAAATATATTACTTTAAAAGCTTTTTGAAACAAGTGCAACATACAAATGAAGCCTTAACTTAAGTTGTGATCATCAGTTTTGCATCTTTTGTTGAAATCTCTTCGTCTCAATGGCAAATTAAAACTATTTAAATTATATTTCAAGTGATATTTGAATCATCAAAATCAACTGAAAATATTGTTTTGAACGAAAGAATCTGACACTTTATTCAAAATATAGTCCATAAGTAGATATAACCATATATGTACAGCTGTTATTTCTGTACTGCCATGAATATATTTTTATCATTTTGCAAGTAAAAGAATACTATGTGAAAGATTTTTCGTTCAATTTTTAAAATTTAAAATTTGAAAAGTTGTTGGCAGTGACAAGTTTCTCTTAATTTTATCACTTTATTGAATAGTATTTATGTTATGAAATTTATCAGGAGCAGAAAATTTCTCATCTCCATGAGAGGCTCTAGGAGTGGACAGTAATTTATTACTATAACGAATAGAAATGAAGATATAGTATTGATAGTTTCGTATAGGGTAATGGCAGGCTTTGAAATTGAAAGATACAAGTTTGAAAATGAGCGGCGGGCATTTGAGCGGTAGTATCCGATCGGGCACATAATCTTTTATCAAGCTACCCCATGCAAGGGGCTAGGCAAAGGCAAGGATACCCCCTTGACTGGTAAAAGAATATGCAACCGATCGTGATCTGGTTCTAGCGATTTGTTCCTCTTGCAATAATGCCTAACATGGGTGAGAAATTATTCTTGACCTGTACCGACTATTTCACACATGTATTTATACAGTATCTATGATGTTGAAAATCATTAACTTGTTTTTCAAATAACTTTTGATTGTTTACCCGATTTAATGATTTTGAACATGAAACAAGAGATCTTTCTCATAGTTTTCTTCTGCAACGAATAAAATCGTATTTATCTCTCAGAAGGTAAGCAGCCGGGTGTCTTTGTTATATTTTTTCTCAAACCTAGGGGAACTTCGAGTGACAATCTTTAAAAATTGGTAAAAAGGGTCAAAAGTTATGAATTTTCAAAAAATATAATAACATTTTTAGAAATCGTGAATTTTTGAACCACTCCATCGCAAGAATGGTCACCCTACTGACGATATAAAACTATATAGGTTTTTCGATAAGACACAAACCTACGAAATATTTTCGAGTTCTTCAAGTTTGTCTATCTAGTTTTCATGGAACTGTGTAAGGTATAAACCAGAGGAAATATACGAAAATATCAAGAACTGATTTTCAGACTCAAAAGTACTTTATTTTCATTGATTATTTACCGTTTGCATCGATATTCCGGTAGAGAAGATCCAATGGAATGGCAGTAAGCAGACGTCCTATCAGATAGTGAGCAGGCGTTATCACTTCTGGGCCGCTGGGATCCGCTGTCGTAACAGAAGCGGACTTGAGTTCAGGATCGCTTCGATTTGCGCTAGTATGGTAGCATATTGCTCGAAGTTCAACGACGTATTTCCGCCAATCTTCTTCAAATGGGTCTGTGCTTTCCACAGCGGCTTCCCAAAGACCACCAAATTCGGGAGCACCAGGTGGAATGAAATGCCATTCGATGCCCTTGCCTTTACGAAACGACTCGATTTCGTTGCTTTCTTGTTCCTGCTTGAACAACTAATGAAGTTGGTTCAATTCATGCTCAACACCACGGAAATCCGTACCATTATCTGAGTGCAGTTGATGTACGATACCACGATGACTCACAAACCTTTGAAGCGCAGCAATGAATGCACTGGCCGTCTCTACGTGCACGACACGAGTAACCTTTCAGACGAAGACAGCCATATATTCTTTCACAATGATTGCCTCTCGTATGCCTTGCTTGATCTGGAACGGACCAGTGTAATCCACGCCGGTAACGGAGAAAGAAGGAACAGGTGTCACACGACATGGTCATGAAACCTGAGTGATCTCAGACGTTGCGAATCAAAACAAACCCAAAAAAAAGGAGAGAGTTCCTCTGCCATGTGCGTACCAAAACAAGGCGCATACAAACTACCGCTAGAAACTATCACACAGCTATCAGTAGTACACGAGTGGCAGACTCGTCCGTGCCTCGAGCTACCCCGCAGTGGGATGTTAGGCAAAGGTAACGTCCTTTGTTCGAGTACTACTTTACCCATGCCCTTTCGCTCGATGTTCATTACTTCTGTTCTATTTCCAATCTACCGTACACTGACGGAACTTTCAACATTTTCTCTTCATAACTTTCATTCTAGCAAACATTACTGTCCACTCTTGGCGATGAGCGAACATCTTCTTCGACATCATAATCGTTACTCCACGCACGGAGAATAGAAAACATAACAATTAGAGTATGTGAAAACCCTTAAATCGTGGTAACCATCATACATGGCATTTCACCCAAGTGCGCCTCTCACATGCATATTGCTTGCCTCCTATGGGGATGAACCTTTGTGAATGACTTAGATGTATAACTACTCCACCTAAGTTGTTAACCGATATACAAGGAAAAAACGTGATAATAAGATAATAATGGAGAAACAAAAGGCTTATTTCTTTAGTAGTTATTCGTTTCGGATGTTGATGGGGCACATTCGAAACTGTTCAATGCCTTACCACATGTTTCGTCTTGAGGTTTTTTGGGAATGGAGAATGTTCTTATGATAGGTAAGAGACCCCTCCCTTCTCTGAAAGGGGAGACTCCCATACAAATGAAACACAAATTTCTGCATAATTCAAGAACGAATCAAGTTATTGAAACCAAATTGGGCATGTGGGGTTTTCTGGAGGCGAAATTTTTTTCTATGGTGATTTGAGACCCCTCTCTTCTCTAGAAGGGGGAAGGAGGCTCTCATACAAATTGAACTAAATTTGGCATGTGGGGGTTTTTTCAGATTATGAACGAGAAAACTACGTTTAAACTGACAGGACACGGTGTAGTTTGAAGATAAATGTTTTGTCTATGACATGCTTCAACACAGAAAAAAAGCCATGGTAGACACTGACGATCCGAGGATTAAATTTAAAACAAACCTACGTTTTATTTTGCAGAAATAACACACATTAGCAAACGAAAATATGACAAAAATTTAAAAAAAAAAAAAGCGCCAGTTCTATTAAATGTTCATTCATTTGGTTCAGCTTGCATGAAATTGAATGATAAACTCTAGATTTAAATTTTAAATGGGCGGTATTGCAAAATCATCATATCTAGAAACCGTTGAAGAAAGTATCAATAACTACATCTCATTCAGCGGAAGAAAATGTTTACATGTTTAAACTCAATCTGTTATAATAATAGATTTATTAGGATATAAATGAAGAATGACACTGGCGTTCCCTTTGTTTTGATTTGAAATTCTGTCGAGTATAGATCTGTCAAATTCCATAGCTTTTGCTCGCTTTGACAGTTGCATCCCAACAAGACGCCAGAAAAAGATGTCCAGACTCGGTTTCATTCTTATTGCCCCATTTATTAGTATTCTCGCTCAGTTATCTTTGTTCTATGTGGCTTACTATCTATAAATAATACGGAAAGATCTATCCTTGTGCTTCTTGGTGTTCTGCAGCCATGTAGTACATCTCGATGCTGATGGTGCTATCAGTGGCCGAATTCGGGATGGATCCGGTAATTGGTGACCGGTATGCACACCTTGGAAGAGTGGCGACTTCCGATGGCCCGTGATGCGCTGGGGAATATCACTTACCCGCAGACGAGACAAGCTGGCTACAAGCTGGCGAGTCTTTGGCGGCGTACGCGATCTCCTACATCTACCTGGACGTAACACCTTCGCTTAAAGGATATTAGGTCGTTCAAGTAAAAAAGAACGCACCATATTACAATCTCGTTTTTTCACTTTGGTCTTTCATATGACGAATAGTTACCAGAACCTCAAACAGAGTTATTGTGTGTTTTTATTGTGTTATTGGTTTTTGTTAGCAAACATTTAAGCCTATTCAGCTAAGAACTAATTTTTTTTTTGTGGTTAGGCTTCATTTCATAGAATTTTCAGAAAAATCTCACTGGGCTCAACTACCATGGATTTCTTTAGACAATTTCACGATACTGGAATACAAATTTAGTCGGTTGGATTAGGCTTACTTATAACAACGGTTTTCTTGATAAAAGAGGACTCACTAAAAATTTTCAATTGGCTAGCAACTGCAAACTAATAAGTTCTACTAGATTTCGGAACTACGTCCAACCAATGCGTCAATCAAATCTAGAAAGAACTGTAATTAAAGATGGCCTGCATCTTAATATATTACGCAACGGGGGAATCGCTACTTATATTAGGGTAACGGGATGTAATGTTAGCTTAGCTCCTTCATTTGTACAAAATGTGTCATTAATTTAGCAATAATCAACAAAATCATGTTGCTTTTAGGATGACCGATGTATCCAAAGCAATTGAGACAATATTAATCATCTTATAGTTGTTCACTTCCGTGTAATTTTCGAAGTTGCATCCAAGAATAGACCCAACTAGGTGCCTGTAGACCGATATTAAATCCATATCCCTTGAAAGTTTCTGACTTTATAAAAAGAGTTTTCGTGATACATACTATCAAATGTCTTATCAAACTTATCTGTGCAAGTGTAGAGCTAGTTGAATCTCAGCTTGAAAACTTTAAGAGTTATAATCAAAAATGTAATCGATGGTTGCATAATAGGCTGAGTCAAGGGACACATACCCTATTACTTCAAAATTTTGCAGATCATTTTTTTGGTCTTGCTATACAATCTGCGGTCATATCAGAGAAATGTGTCTTGCTTCGCGATCAGATTCAAATGGGTATTTATAATTCTTGCCATCCGTGGCACTGCGATATTAAAAGAGAGTAGATTCAACATTTCTCACCCAAACAGTTTCAAAAACAAACTATTTGAGGAGTAAATAGTTCTTCTTTTATGCAATTTTTCCAAACCTCTGATTACGACGTTTCAAATGACGCCAAAATGGCTAACCGGTTTATATATGAAGATTAATAATTTTCTAACCGGCAAGCAAATTCATTTGAATCGGGTATTTTTTGCATGGTTATCGTTCCGCTTCGGGTCCCTTGCGTTCGGAGCTTAACACACTGTAGTACACTGTTTGTCCAATAGCCAAATATTTGGCACAGGCAGCTAGATAGCTGACAGATATCATAGATGTTTGTCAGATGCCTATCTGCCTATGACAAATATTTGGCTATTGGACAAACAGTGTACTACAAGCTTTAGTGACTGAGTCTCTGAATACTCTGGCTCTCCTGTCATTAAATTTGTGAGAGTTAGCGACTTATTTTTGTTTGTTGTTTACACGCTAAATGAACAGTGAATTCATGTCAAATAAAACGGGCTTGACTAAATAATATCAAATTACTAATTAAAGCTCTAGGGGCGATTCACTCCCGGCACACCATGCTGAAACATTTCTGACACCATTGGTTCTATCTGGGTATATTCGTTAACTCGTAAAGCAGCCAGTCGGTATACCGTATAGCGCCATAAAGCAAAGATTTTACATTACAGCCCACCTGGGTCGCTGCCCGCTGCATTCAGATGCTTATATTTGTACAAAGTCGATACAGTCGGTACAGTTGATGAATGGTAATCACACAACCAGAGATCGAAATTCTCACTCGGCTGGGTGAAAACCTTCCTCTCAAGCAGGTTGTCGATGAGTAGCGAACCGTTGACATTTTCATCTGATTCATCATACATCTCATTCATTCATCATCGCCGATAAGTCATTATCCTCTTTCTTGCATATGCGAGAATATCTCTCTCCAAAATTCAACGAAAATATTTTCTCATGTCACATTTTTCACTGAAAACATGCTACCTAGATTGTATAGATTGTATACGAGGATCAAAGCTCAAAAATAAGGCCAAGCCGGTGCACACTGGTACCGCCATGCACCATCATTATAGAATTATAATGTCAGAATAAAACAAGCATGAAAATTGGTGCATTTTCAGGTGTCAAAAAGTAAGTGAAAAATAATTATCGGCATCTAGGATTCACTGAAAAAGAAACAATTTATCAGCTACTCATGCTCTCCGAAAATTATAAATCGCCGTTGCTTTTTTCTCGCGAAAACTGCTGTGAGCGTATAATAGTCTCTCGCTTCTCACATTCTCATCTGTTTATCCAAGCGGGTGAAAAAGGACGTTTTTCTTCTCGAGTAGGCGAAAGTTTCGGTCTCTGCACACAACTGATGAATATATTGGCACAAAACATAGTGATTTCCTCCTTGCTTAAGCTTATGAAAATATTAAAATTCACTGTGTTGGCCAGATGTAATTACCCAATGCATCATGTAGATGAACTGAGGAATTCCATTTTTTATCACTTTTATAAGAAGAAACAATGTTACTTTTCGAGTTTAGAGTAGCTTGCCTGGAGCTCCAACATAATATGATTTCTTCACATTTTCGCTTTACCCTCTTTTCAAATGTTAGTCTAGAGTTATAAGTTTTGTCATTGGACCTCAGCCTTGGTCTGTAGGTTAGAAATAGGTAGAAAACTAAAAATTTTATGAATCTGTGTAAGTTATTTTCGTTTTACGAATGTGCCCCATGACTGTCCGAAACTACCCCACGTATGTATTATGTATTGTATAATTGTATATTGTATTGTATTGTATAATATGTATTTTTCCGAAATGCAAATAAACAACTCAAAATTGCATAAACGCACACCTTTAACACACTCTTATGATGCTTCGATGTCCAAATGACAACTAGAATGAATTCAGGATCTCTTCACGGATCTCTTCAGGACGTTCACAAAATATATGAAAAATTGAAAGAAAAAGTGTCCAAAACTACTCCCCTCTCCCCTAGAATATGTGAATTTTTAATCAATGTATTAATTTTCAATTCAAATATTGTATGTAGTTAAGGCCACTGCTTTATATGGAGCCGTCCTATTGTGCACTTGCTTAGCAACGCGCAGAGCGTTTTATCCGTCGTCGCCAGGAAATACATTATGGTTAGGGTTGTGGCGCGTTTAACCACGCATAAGACACCCACACTCCCATTCCTTAAACATTAATCTATTTATCCTGTATAGAGTGAATGTTAGGTTCCTATAGTTGCTTATGGAGTCTCCATTCACAACTATAGAAATCTAATGCTTCAAAGGTACCGCAACAATTGTAGCCTTACCCTATGCAAGATAATGTATTTTCAAAGGTAATAATATTGCCTATGGTTTCGTACACGCTCCATTACAAGAATCTGCAATCCTTTATTCCCAAGGTCAAATTTATACGTTATAACGAATATCAAAACCGAAATGAATAAAAATGGAAACCGGAACCTGAACGAGAAACCATTCACAAACGCGCTTGCTAATCTACTTATTTAGAGAATCAACATCAGTGTATCTGACCAGTTAACGCACTCCACAGTTCTCTGGGGTGCGGTTCTCTGTATTCACTGCAGTGCGTTTCAGAGCGCTGAGTTTACTCGCCAGTGGCTTTCAGAGGCAAGTGATTTAATTTCACCGCGCAGCTCATTTCAAAAACTACAGATGAAGGAAGAGTGTGGTGAGTATGCTGCTTTGTGCAGCGCTCCTGCATGAAAAAAAAGAGAAGAGGAAGTGGTATATTCGCTCTTGTCTCCCACTGGGGAGAGGGACAAGTATGGTAACCATTAATCATACTGGTGGGGACCAGTATCGCAACGCTTCACGGTATTTCTCTCCGAGGTCTCTACGTTAGAGATGACGAGAAAAAAACCTGAGTTATCTCAGACGTTGCGAATCAAAACAAACCCAAAAAAGTAGAGAATTCCTCTCCCATATGCGCATCAAAACAGAGTGCATATAAACTACCGCTGTGACAACTTCAACTGTAAATGGTCTAGTATACATGCCTGAAAAAACGACTGCTTCCGTTTCTCAAAACACACAACGTTCCTACAATTGTTTGACCGGACCTAGCCACTTGTCGTGCCGAATGATCTTAATCCCGCAAAGTCTCCAGAGTTGCGGCCAATTCAAACATGTTGGGCTATAAAGAAGCACTAACGTCGTAAGCATCCTAAAGTTGTCACTACAGAACAGGAAATGTTGAAGTTCTTTGGGTCCAATCTTAGTGAATTATGTGCTGCGAGTTGGAGTCCGCTTGGAGCATTCCCAAGTTCTGTATGGTACCAAGCATCAAATTATTTTGCCAAACAAAAGTCCTATTATCATGTCGTGTGATACCTGTTCCTTCTTTCTCCGTTACCGGCGTGGATTACACTGGTCCGTTCCAGATCAAGCAAGGCATACGAGAGGTAATCATTGTGAAGGAATATATGGCAGTCTTCGTCTGCATGGTTACTCGTGCTGTGCACGTAGAGCTTGCGTCTGACATGACGACCAGTGCATTCATTGCTGCACTTCAAAGGTTTGTGAGTCATCGTGGTATCGTACATCAACTGCACTCAGATAATGGTACGAATTTCCGTGGTGTTGAGCATGAATTGAACCAACTTCATTAGTTGTTCAAGCAGGAACAAGAAAGCAACGAAATCGAATCGTTTCGTTAAGGCAAGAACATCGAATGGCATTTCATTCTACCTGGTGCTCCCGAATTTGGTGGTCTTTGGGAAGCCGCTGTGGAAAGCACAAAGACCCATTTGTTCTCTCCGAGGTTTCTACGTTAGAGATGACGAGAAAAAAAACCTGAGTGATCTCAGACGTTGCGAATCAAAACAAACCCAAAAAAGTAGAGAATTCCTCTTCCATGTGCGCATCAAAACAGAGTGCATACAAACTACCGCTAGAAACTATCACACAGCTATCAGTAGTACATGAGCGCGTACCAACACGTAACTTTTGCCTGTTGAGGTGGCATACTCGTCCGTGCCTCGACCTACCCCGCAGTGGGATGTTAGGCAAAGGTAAAGTCCTTGGTTCGAGTACTACTTTACCCATGCCCTTTCGCTCGAATTTCATTACTTCTGTTTTATTTAGAATCTACCATACACTGACGGAACTTTCAACACTTTCTCTTCATATCTTTTATTCTAGCAAACATTACTGTCCATTCTTGGTGCCTCATGGCGATGAGCGAACATCTCCTCGACATCATAATCGTCAATACGTGATTTGGTCAAAAAAGCAGGAACGAGTGTCGGAATGATCCAGCGTATCAAGAGGCGAAACCACGTGAAGATCTACAAGAAGCAGAAAATCTCGAAACAAAGTGCAGAATAGAAAAAGCGAGCAGCAACAAGGGCCCGGAAATTGTATTCGCGTCTTTTGCAGCGTCCGGATGCATGCGTTTTGATGGACTATGAGACCTATGTAAAGAAGGACTCAAAAACCCTTCCAGGTCCACAATACTTTACTGCCGTCGTTGGAGAGGATGTGAGCGATGCGGACAGGTCGATTCAAGTGGAGAAATTCGGTCGAATTGGCTGTTTTGCAAGCAATATGTTCCTGTGGTTTGAAGTCAACCATTTTTTACACTACCGGAACTATAAAAGCGGAAATCTATCGATCTGAGTGTCTCCAGAAGAGATTGTTGCATTTATATAAGAAGCATAGTACACCTTCACTGTTTTGGTCGGATTTAGCGTCGGCTCACTATTCCAAAACCACTCTCAATTGGCTTGCGGAAAAGGGTATAGATTTCGTTGAGAAAAATATCAATCCACCAAATTGCCCTCAGCTTCGACCCATCGAACGTTACTGGGCAATCGTGAAGAGGGTCTTCAAGAAGACTGGTAAGGCAGCTGGAAACATGCAGGAGTTCAAAAAAATTTGGGCTCAAGCGTCAAAAAAATGCGATGCAACACTTGTCCGGAACTTGATGAAGAGCATTCGATCCAAAGTTCGAAAATTCGTGAAGGAATAACTTAAATTTCATCCGGTCTTCATTTTGTCAGCGTCCGTCATCGAGTGCAGTCGCATTTTTAACGACCTCCGTATTAAATTTTTACAATATTTTTTTAAGCCGCGCGCGAGACCCGAAAAAGTTAAAGTCATCATTATGAATTGCAGTGTTACGTCGTGCAATATCAGTAACGATCGCTTCATGTGGAAGTGTGAATTTTGCGACAAGTATTATCACGCGGCTTGCATAGGTGTTCAACGGCATCAGGAGCAGTTATTATCATTGTACATGATACCCCTTTGCTCCGATTGCCAACATCATCTAAAAACAGGGATCGACACACGCAAAGTGCTTTGCCAACAGGAGCAGATTATGGATTCAATTAAATCTCAAACGGATGCCAATCTTCAAGTAGCTGCTGACCTCAAAGTGCTCAAAAAGCTTAGTACAATAGATGTGTTGTTCGATAATATTGAGGTCCAACTTAAAGAATCGGTGACGAATGTAAACGAAAATACATCGTCGACAGTTGAAAACGCTGTGTCGTCAATATCGCGCGATTTCGAGCATATCTCGGTCAATAAGTCCGATGAGCTCGTGGCTATAAAAAACCATTTAACATCGCTGTTAAATATTTCAATGGAAACCACGAGAAGTCGCATTGCAGAGTACGTGAAGGATCTTACGAATGATTTGACCAGAGAACTGAAAAAACTAGAAGGAACAGCCCAATGGGGTTGTACGCAAAGTTGACGTAGGACTACGAAGCAATGTGCAATCTAGATCGCTTGATTGTTTAAAGAGTGGCTGAAATTTGTTTCGTTCGAAATCGAATTCCCATACACTAAAAATTTCGCACTACAACCTTTAATATTTGATATAGCCTGTCTTGGTATCTAAATTCATACGTAGGTTATCAAATTTTAACAAACAATGCCCCAAAGGCTGAACTGAAAATTTCATGTAAAACAGAAACACTTTAAATTGAAACATAAAATTAAACAAAGCTGAAGAACCCAATGGGCTAAAACACTTCAGTCAACCACCCCGTAACCCAGCTTTCATCATTCCCAAACACATGTCAACTTTCTTTTCCAGTTGTTTTGTTGGCCCTGAAAAGGGCCATTTTGGGTTCGAGGGAACAGCTACTAACACCGCCTCATTTCGCCTTGAAGCTGGTTTACTTGATCATGGCTTCGGTTCGCTCTAAAACCTCGTGTTTGGCTAGCTCTCCCGGCAGCTTGATCGAGGGGCAGTTTGAATTTCCAGAGACGTCAGGGCCATCCGCCAATTGATTTAAGTTATTCGGGCAGCTACGCTTTCAATCCGCTCGGAAATGTCATTTACGAAGCTGTTCATAATGCTTATTGCTTTGGAGGAAACGACAGTGTCGGGTTAAAATGCTTCACTGTTTGCCTTCCGAGATGGTGAAGCGAGAATGCACCATAAGAGCATATTGTGTTGATATGAGCGACCACCTGAAAATCATTATCCTTATTACGCTGTAGATGGTTGTGGTCTGTTTGGGAATTCAAAGTCTATTATTGCCGATAGACGTCTGGGTCGAAATAGTGCTAACTGAACGATAGAACAGCATTGAGAAGTGAATATGTAAGAAAATTATATTGTTAGCTCTTTAGATTGCATTTGATGGCCCTAAAAAGGACCGTTTGGTTTTAATAATGATACGGCCCTAGTTGTATTTTCTACGATGGTAGAACCACATACTTTGCAGCCATATGTATGCTCCCACATTTTAGTTGGACATTCTCAAAATTATTTGATTCCTATCCGAAATTTCAAACAGCACAAAAGAAATATTCAACCAAACAAACTCTTCAATAACCAAACTGATTTGGTCGTACTGAAAAGGACGGATATAGTTGACGGGGGAGAAACATTGTTCACGGTTTAACTTGGGGTTTCTTCCTGTTATTCTTGGTTCACCTCCTCGTCGGTGCGGGTGGCCATCTGCAGGTGACATGGAATGATTCTTGTCCCGTTGTTGTCACGGGCGGCTTTTTCCCATCAACTCGTAGGCTTAAGCAGCCTTATTTCTCTCAGCGAGGTTGACGGGAGCATCGGCCCAAACAGCCAACTGCACCAACTTCTCTGGATAACGACTGCTCGCCAGTGCATCCTCCAGTGTGGTCGCACGCCTACTGCGCTGCTACAGCACATTTTGCTCTGCACAGCACTACAACTACCGTAAGACTGAATCAAATTTTCATTCAACGAAGTCAATGTGATACTAATTGCATCAAAGGGGACGAACTTCAGTTATTGCGCCACAATAATTAGTTTTAATAAGTGCACGCTAGCGGATGATTTTCTTAACAGAAATTTTCCTAATTTGCCAGCCACTGCCAGCAACTAATCCGCTATGCATAACTAGGAACTGAAACGAACTAAACCACATAGTCAGTCATTGACGTGTCACAATTCGGCTCGAATTATCCCTTCTAAAATTTCGTTCGATTACTGTTCAACGGTTTAATGATAAACTCCGGGACGCGGCGTTTAATGAATGCTATTTTCAGCCGTGACGCGGTAATTGAACTACAATCCGACAAAAGAAAAATTCAACTAAACAAACTCTTAAGTTAATAAACTGATTTGGTCGTCCTGAAAAGGACGGATTTAATTGACGAGGGAGAAATAGTTTGCAATTCCCCTAGGGTTGTTTGTCTGGTCTCGGGTGGCTTTTTCCCGCCAGCTCGTAGGCTTCAGCAGCCATGTCTCTCTCAGCGAGGTTGACGGGAGCATCGGCATCAAAAGCCAACTGTATCAACGGCTCTATGCACTCCCGCTTCACTTTACTCAATTTTTGAGAACAATTATATGCTATATCTTTTTCTCTCACGGAAATGTTACTCAATTTTCGTAAGAAGTGGATCTAATCAAAAATTGAATTGATCCACAGTTTAACGAAAATTGAGTAACACATCCTTGAGGGAAAAAGAGATAGCATACAATTGTACTCAAAAATTGAGTAGAAAGAAGCGGGAGTGTGGGCAACGACTGCTCGCCAGTGCACCATCCAAGGTGCTTGCTGCCGCTAACTGCGTGCGAACAGCCACTGCACAGCTCCACGACTGTTGTAAGACTGAGTCAAAATTTCCGCTAAGAGCTGGTATGTCATGGCGTCGGATGCTATTGCACAAAAGAAGGCGGTACCAACGAAGGCAATGTGATACAAATTGCACCAAAGGGGACGAACTTCTGTTATTGCGCCACAATAATTAGTTTGAATTAGTGCACGCTAGACGGATGATTTTCTCACCAGAAATATGCCTAATTTGCTTCCCACCAACAGCAACTAATCCGGTACGCATAACTAGGAACAATGGCGAACTCCACCACATGGTCGGTCTCTGATATGTTGCAGTTTGGCTCGAATTATCCCTTCTAGACTTTCGTTCGTTAGTTGTTCATCGTTTTGTGATAATATAATCGGGGACGCGACGTTTAGTGAATGCCATGTTCAGCCGTGACGCGGTAATTGAATTGCAAACAGCACAATAGAAAAATACAACCAAACTCTTTAGTTAGTAAACTGATTTGGTCGTCCTGAAAAGAACGGATTCAGTGGCGCTACTACGCCACTGCACAGCTCCACGACTCCGAAATACTAAACTTGTTTGATAACTTGTACTTGTTTGATAACCTTCGTGGCTGCCTAGGAGACGTTCGTTACTTAAATATGAAATCTGTGCTAGGAAGTACAGTGTATTTGGTAAATTTACTCTGAAAAATCGACATTATAAGACACCACCTTATCTTTGCGTTATTTTAAACAGTTTGGTGTTGAAAATCAATAGTTTTCAATATAAGAATCGATGCGTAGAAATATTTTCGATCGATTGGTGCAAAAATTTAGTAAATGTTTGGAGAAACGACTGAGATATTAACGCTCAAAACCTGACCACATTTCGTGACGGTCGCAATAGATATTTTTTTAAACTGTACCCCAGTATTGAAAACAAAGACGTAGTCCTACGTCAAAAATCTGCAATGAAGTCCAGACCTTGAGCGGCGTAACCATTGACATGGCCGCTCATTGTAATCAACACACTGCTAACGCATCTGTTCAAACGCGTGATGCTTTGAATGAAGTAAAAAACATAGCCAATACAGTTGGTGATATTTTTAATGAAGTAAAACCGCTTGCTAGTGCAATTAACACTTTGGACAGCAATATTAACGCTGCTCGTTGGGCACCAGCGGTGTCACCCCCCAGCCTTATGAACGAATTAAATACAGCTGATCGTGACGCACAGGTAGAAAATGAACTCCAAGAAGGATGGCGCACACTAGGGTCGAAACGAATTTGGCGCCCTAACTGGACTGAATATGATTTACGAAGGCAACGTCATGTTCAGCAGCAGAAGGCCAGAGATAAGGCAATAAAGCGAAGGAAAGCAAATAAAAAACAATGGAACAGGAGCACCAATGGTTCCAACAGACATCTTCAACAAGGATTTTCGGGACGTCAGCAAACTAGCTCCAGGAACAATATCAACAACAACATCGGCAGCGGCAACAACACACATTTCACTAATCGTATCGGTCATCAAAATAGTCACCCAGCAGTTCTTCCAATGGATAGGGATCTACTTGCAGCAGCAAAGGTGGCATTTTCCAGGCCCCCTTCGGTTGAAACCCCGCGTGGGATCGGATTTCAACGTGGTGAGACATTAAACCCATACCCGATGGATCATCAGCCACCGCAACCGCATCCAAGCACATTTACCCCACCGCCTCCAGGAAACTCTTTAACATCGTGCGAAACGTGTGCACAAAGGCATTCATTTTTTCGTCCAAATTAACGCTCTCTGCAGAGGAAGTACCCGACGATTTTATGGATTTGACGAGCACTCAACATGAGGAAGAGGAGGTAATTAGTTTAAATAGTTTAGATAGGTCACATAAATTACAGCACGATAACAACATTAAAAGTAAAGAGGTACTAGTGTATTGCCAGAACTTTAATAGGATGAAAAGTGCCGTTAAAGTTAATGAAATTTATAAGCAGGTGGCTGCATGTAGCTTTCCTGTGATTTTAGGAACTGAAACGAGTTGGGACGCTAGCGTTAACAATGAAGAAGTTTTCGGTGATCGATTCAATGTTTTTAGGGATGATCGCGATAAATTTTTATCTAATAAAAAATGTGGTGGAGGTGTTCTTGTAGCAGTTAGTGTTGATTATAATTGCGAACAAATTGAATCTTGCAAATGTAAAGAATTCGACCATGTTTGGGTCAAATGTATTATTGGAGAACAAGTTCATATTTTTGTAGCAGTATATTTTCCTCCAGAATATGCGAGAAAAGATTCGTATGAACTATTTTTTAGTATTGCAGGTAATATCATTTCAAAGTTTGAGCCCGAAACAAATGTTCACATATATGGTGATTTTAACCAGAGGGCAGCCAATTTTATTATTGACAATGAAAATGAGTCCCTTTTGATACCGATTGCAGGGGAAAATGAAACGCTCCGTACTCTATTTGACAAAAGTTCTGAAATCGGGCTCAATCAAGTAAATCACGTGAAAAATCAGAATAATTGCTACTTAGATTTAATGTTCACTAATATGACCGACGATTTTTGCGTATCAGAGTCACCTACTCCTCTTTGGAAAAATGAAGTGTTCCACACTGCAATTGAATACTCCATATTCGTGTACGACAAAACCACAATGATAGATAATAATTTATCCGAACCATACTATGATTTTAGTAGGGCTAATTATGTACTTATCAAAGAAAAATTGAATAGTATTGACTGGCAAACTGTACTACGTGATCATGCTGTAGGTCCAGCAGTGGATGCGTTCTACCAAATTTTGTATGATATTTTAGAACAAACAGTGCCCATGAAACAAAAGAGAAAATCTAGTCTCAAATCACCAGTGTGGTATAACAGACTGGTTACTAATCTCAAAAACAGGAAACAAAAAGCTCATAAGGCATACAAGAGAAATAAAACTGATGAAAATCTATCACTTTATCTGGCCATATGCGATCAACTGAGATTAGAATTAAAAATGCATATGAAGAGCATAATACACGGGTAGAGAATAATATTAAGTCAGACCCTAAATCTTTCTTTAGCTATGTTAAAGAAAAACGTAAGTCTAAGAACTTTCCGTCAAAAATGCATCTAGACAACAGGACCGGCAACACAACAAATGACATCAGCAACTTATTCGCTGATTTCTTCCAGGACATCTATACTTCTCATGACGATAATGAGCGTGACTTGCAATATTTCTCATACCTCCCCGAGCCAATGACGGACATTTCAGTTGATAATTTATCTGTCAGGGAAATCTTACATGCGCTTGAAACTTTGGATGCTTCAAAGGGTGCTGGACCAGACGGCTTACCACCTATATTTTTAAAATCTGTTTCAAAGGAGCTAGTTAAACCTTTATTTTGGTTGTTTAATTCGTCATTGGAATCCAGCGTTCTTCCTGCTGTTTGGAAAGAATCTTTTTTGATCCCAATTTTTAAAAGTGGAAAAAAATCTGATATTAGAAATTATCGTGGGGTTGCTATATTATCAAGCATCCCGAAACTTTTTGAATCTATCATAAATGATAATATATTTTCGCAGGTGAAGACATTAATTTCTAATAAACAGCATGGTTTTGTTAAAGGGCGATCAACAGCCACTAATTTGATACAATTTGTTAGTTTTTCTTTGAACGTAATGGACAAAGGAAATTGTGTTGAAGCGCTGTACACCGATTTTAGTAAAGCATTTGACAGAGTTGATATTCCACTGTTGCTTTTTAAATTATCCAAAATGGGATTCAATCCTGGGCTACTGAAATGGATTGAATCTTACTTGACTCAGAGAACGCAAAAAGTAAGATTTGAGGGAAAACTTTCAACAATTGTGAACGTTACTTCGGGCGTGCCACAAGGGTCTCATCTTGGTCCATTATTATTTATTTTATTTATCAATGATATAGAACACATTTTGAGCTTTCTTCATGTTTCAATATATGCAGACGACATGAAACTTTTCATGGAGATATGTGAGACATCGGACCTTGAATTATTTCAACACGAAATTGACAATTTCTACATATGGTGTAAGAAAAATTTGTTAGATCTTAATGTAAAAAAATGCAATTCCATTTCGTTTACCAGAAAACACGCAATATTGCAAAACTCTATTAAACTCGGCCAGAAAACTGTTGAAAGATGCAGTCAAATTAGAGACTTAGGTGTTATACTCGATTCTAAATTAACTTTTGCCGAACATTATAATAATATAATTTATAAAGCAAGCAACATGCATGGGTTTATCAAAAGGTTTAGCTTGAACTTTAATGATCCATACACCATCAAAACGCTGTACATAACATATGTGAGACCCCTTCTTGAATATTGTAGCATAGTTTGGTCTCCATATCAAGATACACATGCAAGCCGTATAGAATCAGTTCAAAAACAATTTTTGTTATTTGCCCTACGAAAGTTAGGTTGGACGACTTTACCTATGCCGTCCTATGAGTCACGATGTATGTTGATTAACTTAGATGGGCTTAAAAAAAGAAGAGAATTTGCAATGATAGCTTTCCTGAATGATGTTATTATGCAGAGAGTAAACACACAAGAGATTTTAGAAAATCTTAACTTCTATGCTCCCTCTCGCTTCCTAAGAAATAGACAATTATTTTACATAAACAGTCAAAGAACAAACTATGCAAAGAATGGGCCTTTAAATAGGATGATGTCGTGTTATAATAAGTATTGCGATTTAGTAGATGTGACAATGAATAAAAAAGAGCTTAGGAAAATTTTCTTTTCACGGTTAGGGTAAATTAAGATATAACGAATTAGACTTTAAGTACTATTTGTAAAACAAAACTGGTCTACAAAAGATTGACGCCAAATAAATAAATTATGTTCAAGTTTAACCTCGTACAATAAATGATCAATGTTTTGTATGAATAAAATATCGGTTTTCAACATAATTTGAAAGAAAATTTGTGGAAAGCTTATTTTCGATACACTCCTTAGTTTCTAGCGGTAGTTTGTATGCACTCTGTTTTGATGCGCACATGGGAGAGGAACTCTCTCCTTTTTTGGGTTTGAAAAAAAACCTGAGTGATCTCAGACGTTGCGAATCAAACCCAGCTTTTTGAATGTGATGCAATTTTACTGTGAACACCCTTTATATATAGACGAATTTCGTGTCGTCTATGTTCATGAAAATATTTATATCATCTGACATTGAAGATTATACTAGGTCGCCTGAAAAGTCTCATTAATATCAAACACGAAAACATTTTTTTGCCAAATTCGTTTGGTCGTTCAATTTTTCAATAAAAAAAAAATGACCTACTTTTGCTGCCATACAAATTTGCATATCAACAGGTCGAAAAAAATGTTTTCCCTAACACGGTCGTAGGAAACGTTTAGCAAATGTCTTCTTTTTCTTCAAAATAAGTTTGCTTTGTTACCGGTGTCTGAGTTTTCAATTATGGCCAGTCCCCTGTTATTAAATTTGGTTCGTTCTGCAGTTTCGTGACTCCCTTCTTTCTTGGCTATGCTATCATCGCTATTATATAGCCGCGGGCGAACGAAATTGGTTCGAAGTTCGCAAGCAGCTTCATGCTGCCGGTTCGAACGAGGCTTTGCTTTCCCGCCACAGCCCATCTGGTTGTGGTATGGGAGACAAAGCAATACCGGATATCTAACGGATGAATTCTCGGGATTTTTTTATTAGGGCGAATCTAACATTGAGAGATTCTCTCAGGTCTCGCTCTCTTTCATTTATTACAGCGCCGTTATAAAACTTTCAAGGGACCCTTTAGTACAGTTCGAAACACAACAATGCTGGCTTGGAAACACTACAAATAGTAGAATGAAAACCGTAAAAGTGATTGGAAAATGAATGAAAGAGAAAGTAATCACGGAGAGTCTCTCAATGCTAGACTCGCCCTAATGAAGAAAAACAACGGTAGCATTTTTCCGTGTCGGTAGAGCAAAGCTACCATATGCGAAAGGGCGGATCACAAACACTGAAAGATAAACGCACCAACTCAAAAGCGCAGATTTCAACGAAACTTTTATTGATCTCCCACTTTACTTTTCCAACTCCATATTTCTGGCCTCTTTGCCCTTCATCTTTTCCTACACCTCTCGTTTGTTTCTCATTATGCTTTTTATCTTTTCTATTCTTTCTATTATTTACTATACTTTCTTATCTATTCCTAGTTTGTACTCTCGCTGAATAGAGTGCACTGCATCGCGATTGCCGGTGTCTTCCGGTTGCTGTTGCCATCACCTCCGGAATTCGTCCGCTCCCCAGTACGTCGTCGTGGGCGAAGTTGGACTTTCGTTTGTACACCGTTCTTTCTTCTGCAACGGTCGCAACCGATCGATTGCCAGAATGCTGAATAAAAAAAATACAAGCAAAAGAAAGGTCTTCTCGTGAAGACCTTTCGTTTTGTAGGTAGATCAGCAATCGTGTCCCGTGTGCCCTTCCGGTTGGTTCTGGCTGGTCTTTCTTTCGCATGTGGTTTCACGCCAATTTGGCTGTAGCACCTTTGTTCGCTCGGTCTAACCGTGGCAGCCGGTAATGTTTTTTGCCGCTCTTGATTTCGGAATCCTGCACCGGATGATTGCCGAAACGACGCCTGCTTTCCGTTTGTTAGGGCACAATACTAGGCTGTCCAAACTCGCACGGTGATTCCTATTTTTTTCACGTCTAACACGACCGAACTGCACTCGACTGCTAAACGGTACTATCCTCGGCTCTTTTACTTCCTTTTTGACTCCTCCGAAGCTTTGGCACATCGCTCCATTTGCGAGAAAATCCTTTGTACAAGTTCAGATGTCAAGCAGGGCACCCATGAAGGAAATTTGTTTATCGCTCACGTTCGTGCGAATTACCCAACGGTTATATTTATTTCCTAGCCTATTTTCTTAAAACGGCCTGTATAAAACAAAAAAAAATATCTAACGTTACACAACTTTACCGCAGCGGAAGAATTTTTTGTGAATCGATGATCAGACGATTCACAAAAAATTGAAAAACTCATTCGAAGGATGTTGGTCAGAGACTATTCGGTCATCCAAACTCTTGAGCATACCTCAAGTGAAAAATCGATTAAATCGATACCATAATACGTACGCAAGCCTCGGTTCCTTGCCAGATCTTTATCCTCTCTTAAATGCTTAAACTGCCTAATCTTAATGGCGAAATCACCAGCTGCATCTGACAGAACTACTAAGACCTCTCAAGACGTCTCTGACCTTGACCTTGTCTAAGCTTCAACAAATCCGGACCAACTACGGCGAACATTCAAACGGATTCTAGCCTATTGATATAAGTATAATAGACTCAATCACACACAAAACGAAAAGCTTAGTATTAATGTTTGACTTATTAATATTAATACGTACATATTTACAAGGACTATGTTTGTTCGTATGGGTTTGTGCCAATTTCTAAGAAACGTTGCATTTGTGCGCCTTAATCGTCATGAGCCCAGAGTAAAGGGTTTTACCGCGCCCTTGATTCGCGTTAATTTTGGAAGAGAATTTCATGACGAGCCCTAGAGTTTTAATCTTTGGCCACGCATTCGGAATTACTGTACACATGTGAACAAATTGCGATCAACAATCCAGTCTTGGTTGGAATTACCGCGTTTCGTATTTTCTTGGCTCGTAGCTGGCGTAGCTCATAGCTCTGTTGCCAATGGTTGGCGTTGTCTTAGTCGGTGTTGTGCTCGATTTGTTGCGATCGGCTGACGGCATAACCGCTTGGTGCTTTCCTTCTTAGTTGGCAGTTGTTTGCAGACATAGCTTGAAAATATGCACAGTTTGTCACGTCTGGCAACGGTATGTCAGCGCGGAGCATGAACATGGTCAGTTTCTCTCGCCCTGACTAACGGCTTGCCTGGTAGGGTTTCGCTTCAGTCCGCGTCCTCGGTGCTTCGGTTGCCTACTACATCGATGATGCCCTGCAACCCGTCTCCAGTCTGCAGAGTACGATTTCTCTCGTTTCATGAACGGCAAGCGCGGAACGGCGCAAGTGGGAGGCTTGTTGACTAAGAGCTGCCTCGGCGGATACAACTAAGTGTTCAAAGTTTTTAGGATTTCCTTGCAACCCGTTTCCAGTCTGCAGGGTACGATTTCTCTCGCTTCGTGAACGGCCCGCGCGGTTGCGCTGAAGTCCGATGAATTGTAGACACTCAAAGACTCGTCAAATCGCTCTTGTCGAGATGGAGAGGTAGTTTATTAGATGTTTTTGCTCATCACATCTGACGTAGGCGGCCAAATCTTGCTGCGTGTAGAGTTCCGTGTGTAAAAGAAGTTTTCTTCCAAAGTTTGCTTCGTGCGGGCTAACTATAGTGGCTTCATGCTTGGCCGAGTTGATCGCAGCAGTAATGGCAGGCAGTTTCTCGTCCCATTCCCGGTGATCTCCATCCAGCAACGATCGAATACAGGTGATAACGACACGGTTGACGCGTTCCGTGTTGTTGACTTGCGGACAATAGAACGCTGTTTTCATATGGCCGATCTTGTGTCGCGATAACCAAGATTTGAACAGCATCGATTCAAACTGCTTCCCGTTGTCGGACAATATTAGCCTCGGACGCGAGTACTTCAGACAAAGTTCTTCTTCCAGGAACTCCACCATCTTCTGTGAATCCGCTGCGCGCATTGGCTTTACAATCACGTACTTGCTGGCCCAATCTACCACCACCAACAGTACTGTGTTTCCTCGCTTGGAACGTGTGAGCGGACCGACAAAATCCACCGAAATCAGTTCCCATGGTATTTTGCTTGCTTGTGATTGCCCATTTGTGGCATCATCCTAGATCCGGGAGCTTTGCACGCCTTGCAGGTCTCACAGTTCTTTACGTAGTCGCTTATCTCCTGTTGCATTCGTGGCCAGTAGTAGTCTTGTGAAATCCGAGATGAGCAGCTGCTGGGTCATCGTGAAACCATCAGATCAACGGTGTCCTCTCTTCCTTTGGAACAATCTGCTTCCACTTGTGAAAGACTGATTCTACTTGTGAAAGACTGTTTCCACTTGTGAAAGTGTGGTAACAGTGGAAAGTCAGTCGATCCAACCTACAAACTCTTTAACTAACAACGTGGAATGTAATACAAGTAACGATGTTGTGACTGTGCCTCGCCAAAACTGAGATTTTATGGTGAATATTCCACTGGAAAAGCTTGAGTTATGTGCAATTGGGAAAATACGCCATGATCGAGGTGATCCATGGTGCCCAAATTTGAAGCAGGCAGTCTCGAATCAATATATAAGGAACCTTGCCATGAACGATATGCCCGTTCAATCCCCCGGAGTACTACCAATGTACCTAGACTCAGGAGCTACACGTCACATGGTCAGGGTGATGAACATTTTTGATTAGATTTGGGATAGAAAAACTGTTCATGTCCAAACAGCAGAAGAATGGACTCTCTTACGGGGAACAAGGAAAGGAAACATTAGGGTAAAATCAAACGTAGGAAATAAAGTTTTTATTTCAACAATGTATAATGTGTTGTATGTACCTAATTTAACTTGCAATCTATTATCCGTATCCCAATTAGAGTCAAATGGGAAATCAATTCTTTTTCAAAATGGCCAAGTTAAGATCCCTGAAGAAGATGGAACAACTATGAATGTGTTTACGAGAATGTCTTTGATTACAACAAAGCCAACTATGACAATATTAAGTGTAAATTGAGTAGGGCCAACTGGCAACAGGCTTTAATAAGTCAGAAAAATGTTGAATGTGCAGTAGAGATATTTTATAGAAGAAGTCCCTCTGACGAGAAGACGTCGAAACTATGCTTCTAAAAATCCAATTTGGTTTAATAAGCAAATTAATAATTTGAAAAATCGGAAACAAAAGGCTCACAAAATTTACAAAAATGACAATAATCAAGCTAATTTGGAAAAGTATTTGAATAACTGCGATCAACTTAATTTAGCTCTTTCCTCTGCACTATCTGAGTATAACACAAAAACTGAAAATGAGATAAAGTCATGTCCGAAAAATTTCTTCAATTATCGTGCAGTCACCATATTTTGCGCGGTTCCTAACTTTGCGCACTCAATCATTTATGGATATATGCCATCATAATTTGAAATTACTACTGCAAACAATGCCTCACATTACTTAGGGAAATGTATTAAGCAAACATATTTCAAAAAACTCGTTAAACTCGAGATACGACCAAATATACATGTAAAATTGCGCATTAGGAACCGCGCAAAGTATAGTGCGTACACGGTACGTTAAAACTAAGGTTAAATCGTGCAATTTTCCAACAAATATGACTTTGGACGAAAAAGTAGGAGATAACTCAGAAGATATTTGTAATCGCGATTTTGAATATTTTTCATGCTTTCCTGACTATCCAGGTAATATTGGTGTCAGTAACATTGTTGTACAAGACTAAGGTTTAAAACAGTTAGACGCTAATAAAGACGCAGGACCTGATGGAATTCCACCAGTATTCATGAAAAACTTAGCAACTGAACTTACAACTCCTCTTTTCTGGTTATTCAATATGTCACTGGATAGTGGTGAATTTCCAAAAGAATGCAAAAAGTCTTTCCTCATACCAATTTATAAATCTGGCAAAAAAATACGATATTCGTAATTATCGTGGCATTGCCATAATATCATGCAAAACTTTTCGAATCGATCATTAATAAAAATGTTTTTGACCAAATTAAAAATAGAATAACAAACGCACAACACGGTTTTTTCAAAGGCCGCTCAACTGCTACGAACTTACTGGAATTCGTTAATTACTCCTTTTATGCAATGGATAAAGGTAATCACGTAATGGCTCTTTACACAGACTTCAGTAAAGCGTTTGATAGATTAGACATTCCAATGTTGATTTTCAAGCTTGAAAAAATGGGAATTGAGATGAGACTGGTCAATTGGATTGTATCGTATTTAACTGATCGTCAGCAAATTGTAAAGTTTAATAATAAAAAGTCTAACCCAATTCATGTCACGTCGGGGGTTTGTCAAGGCTCACACTTAGGACCTCTTCTTTTCATTCTTTACATTAATGACATACCTCTTATCTTAAAAAAATCTCAATGTACTTATATATGCTGATGACATAAAGCTGTACTTCGAAATTCAGAACGATAATGAAATTAATATTTTTCACAATGATATTCAAGTTTTTCATACGTGGTGCTGTAAAAGTCTATTGAAACTAAATGTTAAAAAATGTAATCTCATAACGTATAGCAGAAAACAAAGAACGCCAAATGTTCAAGTTATATTAGGAATAGAAAGTGTACAAAAATGCGATAAAATGAGAGATTTAGGTATTATTCTAACTCAAAACTTACGTTTGTGTATCATTATAACACGATAGTTCATAAAGCAGGCAATATGCTTAATTTTATAAAACGTTTCGGATACCACTTTTTAGATCCATATACAATAAAAACGGTCTATGTTGCTTATGTCCGGTCAATATTAGAATATTGTAGTATTGTTTGGTCCCCTTATATGAAAAAACATGAAGAAAGAATAGTCAATCTAAAAACAGTTTTTATTATATGCACTGCGTAAGCTAGGATGGACAGCATTACCTCTCCCAGCATATGAAGCACGTTGTATGTTGATTAATATTGAAACTTTGAAAGAACGTCGGGATTATGCTAAGGTTTTGTTTGGTATCACAACGTATTGACTCAACTGATCTTTTGTGAAAGCTAAATTTTTATGCCCCCACTCGACAATTACGCAATCGTAATCTATTCGCAGTAGATCGTCATCGTACAAATTATGCTAAATTTGGACCGCTGATATATTTGATTGTATATAATTAGCATTGTGAAATTATTGACTTTAATACACCTAGGACTAAATTGAAAAAATATTTGAACACTCTTTGAAGTAATAGAACATAGGCATTAATTTGAGTATAAAGATGTATCCATGTGAGAATTATGTTGTTGACTCTTTCAATCAGCTTTTGGTACCATGGATCCTCTACCTTGTACACTGTGAACACTGCTTCTACCACCGTTCTCGAGAGCGCATCTGGAACAACGTTGATGGAACCTTTCCTGTATTGGATTCCAAAGTCGAACGCATTCAGTCGCAGTAACCATCGACTCATCAACGCTGTCGGATTCTTCATGGATTTCAGATAGCTGACTGCAGCATGGTCGCAATGCACGACGAATTTTATTCCTTTCACATAACCTCTGAGTTTTTTGATCGCTCGGATCACCGCCAAACACTCTTGTTCCGTGACCGAGTACTTCCTCTCCGATGCTGAAAGCTTCTGCGAAAAATAACTTATCGGATGTTCTTCTCCCTCGATCTCTCGACTTAAACCGCTTCAATCGCCGAGTCGCTCGCATCATACGCTGTCGCAAATGGCTTGCTTTAATCCGGCATATCTAACACCGGAGCTGATACCAGGTCTGCTTTCAACTTGAGGAATGCTTCTTCTGCCGCAGGAGTCCACGGACGAACATCTAAGCAAACGCGGTACTGACCGATCTTTTTCTCGACGGCTACTATAGGATTATTCCACGGCGAGAACTGTGCTTCCTCAATGACGTTCAAAACAATCATCCGATCGATTTCCCGGTTGACTTCCTGAAGAACATACGGTGACATGGGATAGTGAGGTTGTTTTCGTGAAACTGCGCTTCCCACTTCAATTCGATGCTCGTACATGGTGGTGCGCACTAGTATACCATTCTGCACATTCGGAAATGTTGCCACTGTACTCTCCAAATTCCGTCGCTGCTCTACTGACAACTGCTTCATCTCTAGATCTTCACAGCGTTCCTCGTCGTCCTCTGCTTCGACCGAGCAGCAAATCGCCTTGACTCCGAATTTGTCCCAAAAGTTCTATCCCAAGATTATGCAATCTAGGATCGATGGCACTAATACAACTGGGAGAACTTCGTTCCTGTTGTTGTACACTATGGGAAGATAGACGAACTCGTTGATGGTGTGTCTCGTTTCGTCTGTTGTCTTGATTCCTCCTTTACGCTGCCTTTTTGTAAATTATACTCTTCTGCTAGCAAGGTACGATTGTCCCCAAGCAGTGAGCAGTTAGCTTCACTATCCAGCAAAGCGTTTAACTCCCTGCCCAAAACGGATATTACAGCGTGCGGTTGGCTGTCGCTTCCAAGATTGATAATTATAGAGTTGATATTTTGAAATTCTGGTATGTCCGAGGGGTATTCTAGTGTCTGCGGAGAGCTGCATCCCTCTATTGTGCATTCCTCGCGGCGTAGTTTACCGCATCCGAGCGACATGTAAAGCAACTCCGCAATGAATATCCTTTCTGCCACATCGGTAGCAGAATAATATCGCCTGCGGTTTTAGACAGTCCATGAACCGGTGTCCTTCTTCGTCGCAGTTCGAACAAACCATTACAAACCGTTGATGGCTTACCACCGATTGCTGTGGGTCGTTTATATACTCCGCTCGTAGTGATCGGTCTGGCATCTGCTGATCAGTTCTTCTTTGTTCCTGTATCGCTTGCTCCCTTGTCTGCTCTTCATTCCAGTGCTGTGTATGCCAGCCTTGCGTATTGTTCTGCTGCTCTGCCCGTAGCGGTTGTTGCGCGTTTTGCGGACGTTGCTGTAGGTGAGCTGGCCTTGACGGTGTGCTGCTTGGCAGTTGACGGGACTGTTGATGACTTTCCGGTTCCACACGGTCGGATCTATCCACAACCCGAGAATGCCGTTGACTTTGAATTACCTCGTTCGGTCTTAGGTTCTTCCGTTCGAAGTTCACCTTAAGAGCGTTCACTTTCTCCACGAGCTCATTGAGCTTGTATTGCCAGTTTTCTTCACCTGGATTTGCGAATGCTTCGTTCGTCTGCGGTTCCGATTGCTCACCATCTTTTTCCAGTTCTACCGCGTGTACTCTGCTGAATCGATGCGGCTGATGCTGCGGCGTTGGTGTCGGCCTACTGGTGGATGCCGGCGTAGCGAAATTCGGCTCCAGTAGCGTACTGTGTGGAATAGGAATTCTTCGCTGCCTGCTCAGGAGCAACCTTGTCTCGTCGTAGCTGCTGCAAATTTCCACCAAATCTCCCAGCGTTCGAGGTCGTGCTGCAGTCACGATTGCTGCATAGTCTGCGTTCATATTTTTCTTCACGTTGAAGAACTTTTCCTCGTCGGACATCGGTGGATCCACAAACCGGAAAAGCACTACAATGTTGCGATAGTACTTTGCGAAGGTCTCACTGCTACCCTGGAATCTAAAACTGGCCTCCAGGCGAAGAATCTGCGAGTATCCGCTCGGTAGAAACTCTCGGCGAATCTTCCGCTTGAAAGCATCCCAAGGCGGTAGTAATTGTTGTGAGGTTGCACGGGCATACCAGTCAAGTCCTCTCGCAGCAAATGCTTGATGGAGATCAGCAGTGTCTCGTCGGTCATGCCCTCCGATCTAGCAAACGTTTCTACGCGATCCAAGAAAACATTCAGCGAGGTGGTATCTTTTTCTCCCCGAAACTTGAACGGCCAATAATGAACTGCCTTCAGCATACTTCTTTCGTCCTCTCGTCTTGCTGGTGGTTGTCTCTCTTGACGGAGCAGACGATCCAGAAGACCATCCCGAATTCTGTGGTATTCTTTTCTGGCTTGCACTTCTCGGACACGAGCATCCCTGGCCTGCGCTTCTCTATCTTCTTCTCCTTCTCTGACTCGCGGTTCGCTGTACCGTGCTTCTCTTGTTCGCGCTTCTCTGGCTCGTACTTCCCTTTCTCTGGTTTCTCTAGTTCGTGCTTCCCTTTCTTCAGATTCTCTGGCTCGCGTTTCCCTCTCTAGCTCGGGGTTCCCTCAATTCGTAAGCGCGAATGTCGTACGGTGGTGGTGGTGAGTCCTGACGATGAATCGATGATGAACGTTGGTTACTCCAAATACTGCCATGTGCTTCCTGCGTGTTCGATAGTGATGAACGTCGACCCCGGTCTCCGGAAAATAAAAGCTGACGTGACATTGATGACGTTGCCGGTGGTGTCTCCTGCTGCTCTTCGCCGGGTGGTTCTGAATTCGCCGGAATGTGGCTCCCTCCAATGGCTCCTTCTTCGCGGTCGATGGTTCTTCTGATAGCTCCCGTCATATTCTGCTGCTGGTTCACAGGCTGGTTTCCAGTCACTTCACTTTGTTGAACACTATTCACCGAGTTTTGTAACACGTTTACGACTTTGTTGAACAAAACATTGACGTGCATAGTAACCATCGTGTGTGTGTGTCTTGCAGTTCAACAGGGAGATTGATAAGACGCAACCGGGTTTGCGATTGTAAAAGTGAATGGATTGTTCTTCTGCAGCTGCTACGCACCGCCAAGATGGTCGATCGAACAGTTTAGCAATATGCTAGATCGGATGACAACGGAGCTAACTGGCCTGACCCCGTTGGTAATAGCGGGGGACTTCAACGCTTGGGCGCTCGAGTGAGGGAGACGCCTTACCAATCCTAGGGGCCAAATACTTCTGGAGGCCTTGGCTAGGCTCAACGTAGACCTAGCCAATGTGGGTACCAAGAGTACCTACCATAGAGATGGAGCGGAATCGATCATCGATATGACATTCTGCAGTCCTGGGCTGATAAGCAATTGGAGGGTGGATGATGGTTACACCGATAGCGACCACTTGGCGGTTCGATATTGTATCGTCCACAATACAAGGCAGCGTACGGAAGGAGGAGCATCCACTCCATTCGCCCGCAGATGGAGGACGTCCTACTTTGATGTAGAGACTTTTAAAGAGGCGCTTGAAAAGGAACGGAATTTACACGAAACCCAGGAACCTTGCGGCGAACGACTCGTTATGACACTTACACGAACGTGCGATGCGACCATGCCGAGGGAAGTCAAACCGAGGAATGGAACATCGCTGGTGTATTGATGGACGGAGTCGATTGCCGACCTCCGAAGAACATGCCTCCACGCAAGACGGAGGGTACAGAGAGCGCGGTCAGACGCCGAGAGAATCGAGCGTAGAGGGGCGCTAGTCACCGGGAAGGCCGCACTAAAGAGGGAGACAAAGGCCAGCAAGCGAGCCTGCTTCGAGTGTCTGTGTCAGAGGGCCAATGCGAACCCGTGGGGTGACGCCTACCGGGTAGTAATGGCCAAAACCAGAGGATCGGCGGCTCCAACCGAGCCTTCATCAGAGCTGCTGCAGGTGATCGTTGGGGGACTCTTTCCGAGCCACGACCCGAGTCCGTGGCACCCCGCCGCCGTAGATTTGTCCCATGACCAGCGTTCCAGTATCCCAGACCTTAACGCTGTCATAGCGACGGAAGGGTGGACGGCTCCGCCGAACACCCGTGACCACGTGCGCATTGATAACGGCACAACGGGGCCGGCGACGAGGCGACGGTGACGAATGATGTACTCATTGCGATAGCAAAGTCGCTAAAGGTGACCAAAGCACCGGGACCGGATGGTATCCCGAACCTGGCCATCAAGACGGTTATCTTGCTGGATCCTAAAATGTTCAGGGTGGTGATGCAAAAGTGCCTGGACGAAGGCGTCCTCCCGGATGCCTGGAAAATTCAGAACCTTTTGTTGCTACCAAAGACAGGGACAGGAAAGAGTTCAAAACGGTACATCAACCCGGCCGTTCTAATTTAAAGTTTGTTGGGTGGTTGTAATGCGAGGCGATGAGATTGTATCCCCCATACCACACTATAAATAAATAGAAAGGAAAAAATAAAAAATAAACCCGCTATATAGGAGGTGGACCCGTTCTTTTCGATATTTCAAATTAGTTCTTATTCGAAATATTTTAAATTTGGGATAACAATTATATCCCAAGCTGTAGAGTAGGCTATAAAGTAGGGTTCAGACAAATTTTCTCTCTTTATGGTTAGTTGAGAATGACTCAAACTTTTTAGTCAGAAAAACGAAAAATCATTATGAGAATATCACCAATAATCTTCCACAAATCCTTTTCTTCTCATTTTTATGATACCGTAAGTCCGCTATATTTTGCGCATTGCCAAGTTTTGCGCAGTTTTGTATATTTAGTGCTGTAACTATGATCTGCTGCGTTTTTTAGATTGACGTTTGACACGAATAGCTTGTAAATTGTGTTGACTTTCGATTCATGGGATACTTGATGAGAAAAAAAATGCTCATACCTAAAACCGCGGTTCATAAACAGATGTGCGCACTTTTAAATCATCAAAATTTCCGCCCTGTTAGCGTGTGTGCTAAGACAAGTGTCAATTATCACAAGATATTTTATTACGAGATAATAAATTTTAAAAACTGAAATCACTACTAAATGTGGAAAACAGGTATGTACTACATTCATCACATAACATTTCAGCTGTTTGTGTAACACTTTATCAGAAAATTAGCATAATTTGATGCGCAAAATATGGCATCAATTTTATCATCATGTTCCTTATAGTTTACAGTCCATGTAGGAAAGTGTATGCGGTATTTTTCAGATAATTTGGCCAAAGCCTTGCAAAAGATCACTCGTGGCGACTGGGTGCCATTCCGTTGAAGATGAATTTTCTGGATTTGGTGCATGGTAAGCTAATTAAACAAACCATTTATATACATTACATGATACTAAAAAGATTATTCGTTTGTTACAGTTGATCAACATGCAGTTTTTCTTGATTTCACCTAAGCAAATCATCAATCAAATCACATCACTTACTCCACTCGAAATTTGCCAATGGTGATAGAACCAGCTGACGAGGATGTTTTTGAAAAAGCGTTCCGTTTACCCGATGTTCAACCTTATAAGGCAAAGATAAATCGGAGACCGATATCTTGTTAATCTGCACGACAAATAATCCACACATCCACACAAATTCGTTGAAAATGCCACATAATACTGATGTGTTCACAAGCGAATAGAGGGTGTGTTCGATAAAAATGGCACACACATATATACTCATCAAAATTAAACTGATTATCGGATTTTCTTGAATTTTTCAGGGAATAAAGAACTACTAATGAGTTTTGATTTACAACATTTGTTTTATTCAATTTCGTCTCCCATCCCGAATGCCCGCACCTTCCTTTTCACTAACCCGATCAAATTTTGTACAACCGATTTCCCAATTTGTTGGTTGTTTTTACTTAAATTCTCTTCAATTCTAGCTCTGTTTTTATAGTTTTGGGATGTTTGCGAAGTTCCGTTTTCATAATTGCCCAGAATTTTTCAATTGGACGAAGTTCCGGTGAATTTGGTGGGTTCATATCCTTTGGCACAAAATTGACTCCGTTGGCTCGGTACCACTCCAATACGTTTCGAGCGTAGAGGCAGGATGCTAGATCAGGCCAAAACAGAGTTGATCCTTTGTGCTTCTTAATGAATGGCAAGAGACGCTTCTTAAGGCACTCTTCCGTGTAAATCGCACCGTTTATTGTTCCAGAAGTGATGAAGGGAGCACTTATTTCACCACATCCGCAAATCGCCTGCCAGATAAGAAACTTCTTTGCAAATTTCGATAGTTTCTTCTTTCGAACATCCTCCGGAACATCGAACTTCGACTTGGCTACGAAGAATTCTTGCCCAGGAAGTTGACGGAAGTCGGCCTTGACGTATGTTTCGTCATCCATCATGATGCAACCGAATTTGGTGAGCAGCTTCGTGTAAAGTTTCCGGGCGTGGGTTTTCGCAGTGATGTTTTGTTTTTCATTTCGGTTTGGGGCTTTTTGCACTTCGTAAACATGTAACCCAGCACGCTTCATGGTTTTCTGCACAAAACCGACTGACACCTTAGACTTTTAGCGACATCTCGAATTGACATGTTTGGACGGTTCTTGAATTGTTGAACGACTTTCCTGGCCATTTTACTGTCCATTGCACACTGGGCCAGGAGACGAAATTAGCAAGACAAAACCTCTAGCGCTTTGAGCATGCATTTTATCAAGATGATTGCTTGAGCATTGTTGCTCAGTTTTATCTGCGCCACAATTTGGTAATAAAAATTAGTTCCAATTTTCTGCGATACTAACTTTTTTATTTCGCCTTCTAGCGGTTTGATGTCTTCGGCAAAGTTGTAGAGCATAAAATTATAAGAAAGTTTGCCGAAGACATCAAAGTTCTATGTCTACAAATAACAAAGTTACGATTAGTTTTGTAAAATTTAACTGAAATTTGCGTTTTTTCTACTAATTTTCATATTTTCGTCAAATATATTATTTTTGATACCGTTTATGTGTTGAACCTAATCATTCGCGGATGTTTTGGAAGAGTTCGTATAGTTGTGGGACATAACAAGCGAAATATTAGCCAAAACTTTGAAAAATATCATGAATTTCAAAATTAATTTTCTCAAAAAATTGCAAGTTGTTGCAAAAAATTACTCATGTTTCAGAAAGTACCATATGTGACCTTTCAATTCTGAAATTATGCCCGATACATATTTTGATATATTTGAGATATCTGGATTAATTATAATTAATATTTTTGATCTAGCAACTATTTTTTATTTTATATTTACTATTATTTCAACAGGTTTTGTACGGATTCTGGAAATTGATTTTTATCTGTTTGAGGAAACTGTTTTGTGAGTGTCATCACGGGGTCAGAGGTTAGCAAAAGTCTTCTAAATACATCTTCGATGTTCACCAGGCGACTGAATTGTCGAGAATGGTGCTCCCGAAATTTTCTGATCGATTTGTTCCGACGCTCTTGTGCTTCTTCCGACAATAGTCCAATAGGAATTTCGCAATGACTTATTATTTTAGATCCATGTACCAAGATCCTGTGAACTGAAGGCGAAAGGGGATAATAATCATAATAATGGACATATAACTTTCTGGTTTCTTCTGCATAGGTTTCGAATGATTTGACGTCGATTTCTAATTTCGATGATAGCGCGCAAAGAAGTGTAGCGACTCGACGAACGATGTCCACCTCAAGCCCTGTAATTCTTGCCGTTGTTTCTGGATTTTGAAAGAATCTTCTAACAGTGTTGCCATCATTTGTGTTACCTGATGAAAAAATAAAGATAAAGGGATCTACTTCCCGATAAAGAAGAAAAATGCAGTTACGTCCGGATGGCAAAGGTTCACTTATTCTCAGCCCTATCTTCTTAAATTCTTCTCTAATTGCACGTTGCCGTTCAAGAAAGGTTTCGTTTCCTTTATTTATACGCCATTTTTTGAGTGGGATTCTGTACGAAACATTAAGCAGAAGCTCCATACTTCTTATGTAAGCATGCAAAACAGGAATGGTTTCAATTTTATTGCGATCGTCACATATTTGGCCTTCGATGGGATTACTGAGTTTTTTGCCTGATGCTCCGCAAAGATTGCACGCCTGGGAACTTGTTCCTGTGAAGCTGTTAATAACTTTGCCATCGACCATACTCAAAATTAACTCAGAAGAAACATCTACAGAAATCCTATTTATCGTCAATGTGGTTGCTTTCAAATTTTGTATTTGTAACATCATACTCTCCACTTCTCATTTGATAAGTTCAGCAGTTTCTTTTTGAAAAACCATTTTGATGGGGCAGCACAAATTGATGGATGATGGACTGTTGTTGCTCCAAACTTCTTGTCGTTCGCCGGAGACTGCGTTGAAATATATTCGCAAAGGAACCAGGCAAATCAAAAAAATATGCGAGTCATTACATGATATAACATCATCGCCAACTTCTTCAAAAAATGTCATTTTATACCGTGAGTGGTTGCTTGAACCATCCAATCCCCATTTTAAAATAACACATAAATTTCCCTGTTCATGAATGTACGGTTCAATTCATGAAGAGACACTCTACCGTATGGTCAACAAGATTTTGAAGAGGAACTTTTGCGCATGATGGCCGAATGGAAATATCTGAAATACGTTCAAACATGCAAACTTTTAAAACTTTATTGTAAAGGTTATTATCATTTGCGTGCCCAATATAGTTTGCAAATAAACTTTGATACAGCTCACATTCCGCCATGAAACAGCTTCCAATCAATTGAGAATTGTTCCAATTTTTAAATTTTTTGGTTTTATTAAAAATAATTTCGAAACTTTTGAGGAAATATTTTTTTTTTTCAATTGGAGAGTTAAAGTAATTTTGAAATAATTTAGAATTATTAAAAAAGCGACTCAAAACCACCACAAAATCCAAAACTTGAAAGAATTATCGATCTATTGGAAGCTGTTTAGACAAGAACATAATTAAATGAATTTGTCCTTACCACGTGGATAACAAGTACTTTTATTATCGCGGATGTCATTGTATGCTGGATAAATGTCATATCCTTTTTTTAGCGTCATGTTCCTTATGTTTTGGTACTGTTGTTTTGTTAGATCGTTTTCACATAAAAACCTCAATGCATCGTCGACTGTAAAACGTTTCATCATTCATGGTTCAACAGATAGAGCAAGTTTTTTGAAACGGGAAGCTTTCTCAGGAAATGCAAATAGGTGCTCGACAACCCAAGCAACGGAACGATATCCATCAGTCCTTAATGCCGTTACCGTGGCTGAAACCAATTCTGCTGTGGTGTGTTTTTCTCGCAAATCTTTGGTTTTACGGAGCCTGGTCCTAAGGGTTTCTGCACCAAAAGATATTTTCTTCCTTCCACCAACATTTTTCTTCGGAATATTATTCAACATTTTAAAGTTTGAATCCAGCCATTTTGAATGTTTCAGGAAAAACACACTCTTTATGCGGTGGCACTTTAAGTATCGTGATTCAATATTTGATAGTAGCAAACGTAGTGAGTTTTGAACGGAATCAGAAAACATTTTATTATCAGGACATGTTATTTTCTTCTTCACATACGATGCCACATCACCAAGTGGAAGATTCTGTAGGAATAATTCTACTATTTCTCGTACGCGAATACTGCACGCTAATAATAAAATTACTTGAATGAATTCCTACTGGATTTATTAAAATAACCTTCCTTGAGCCATAGTGATCTGTAGAAGGCACCAACCACAAACTAGAAGTAATCTGCCGAAAGAACCAAAAGGGTAAACCAGCGCTTCCAAACGGTTGATAACTACACAATTATTATGACATTTGACGTTTGAGATTTGAAGTTTTGAGGCGTATTCAAATGTAATGGGGAAAGTCGTGGTTGCTTTGATATTTCTTCAACATCCGTGCACTCATGGACATAGAAAAAAAATACTGTGAGGCACGTTTTCAATATTCTCGTGGAAATGAGTGAGGCAACACCAAAACACGGCTAACAGTAATATCAAAAAGGCAATAGAATTATGGCAGCGTGCACAGGCTCATGCTTCAACATTTGCTTCGATGATGACCCATTGGTTTTGACAGTGAAGTAAACAAGTATGTGTGTCAGCGATCAATCGTATTCGTCGACACACGAATACAAGTGCAGAGGAATACTTATTTTCAATTGACTTTTATAGCACACTATCTTTTACAGATTAAAAATAAAGATATTCGAGGTGAAAAAATAATTCCATTTGACATGTTGACATGAAAACATATCAGATTTTGTACAATGGAATGCATATGTATGTATACGCAAAAAGCAATCAATTATAGCATTGAGTTCGGGCTAAAATCATCAAAAGTTTAAAATACGATATCTCAAATATATCAAAATCTGTATCGGGCATAATTTCAGAATTGAAAGGTCACATATGAGGGATTCCATCCAGAATGTGCCGGAAATCCCAAAAATCATACCCGATCATCATTGATTTGGATGAAACTTGGCACATGAGTTCGGTACGTTGGAAAAAAAAAATTCCACTGGTGTTAAGATAATTTGGGTTCAAGAGTAACTTTTGAGATGGGCGTATGTGTTTTTTCCAACATTTTACTTGAAAAATCGTAGTTCAAAAACCATTACATTTAGAGAAAAACTTTATTTAAGGGAATTGTAGGGAACTAAAAAGCCTTTCTTAAAAAAATATACACAGAAAAAAATTTTTTTTTTTCATCAAGAAAAATCAAAAATAATTACTAAAAATAAAATATCTAAAAAACATATTTTTAATATTTTTTTAATTTGTTGTATGGAAATTTGAGGAAAAAAGACACGTTTTAAAAAAAACTCTAGGATGGACGCTCTTATAATAAAAAAGTTTTTCAAATAGCGAACTTTGGTGTATATTTCAAATTTTGGTTATTCATTCTTATAAATAAATTTTGATGTTACAATATGGTTTTGGAGATCATTACAAACAATATTGATAATAATGATAAACCACGTAAACGCAACCGTTTTCAAGATATTTCTGATTTTCTTTCAATAAAATTTCAAAACCTCAAAAAATCCGCCCTTTTCATAAATTACTCGTGATATTAAAACAACAATAGCTAACGATTGTTTCAGATTTTCAGTTCACTCAGATAGATTTTACTGATGAATGCGACTATGTATGAGCATATATATTGGCTGTGGTACCTTTGGAAATGTAGGTATAAAACATCTCTGGTAGTTTACAGGCAGCGTACATTAGCTGTTTTTTTTATGAGAAGATATACCTGACATACGTTATAGCTGCTATTTGTCTACCTACCTTAAACAATATGTGTTACTTTCATCGCTACATCACCGAACTTTTCGGAGTGTAGTTTTCACACACTACACCCGACCTCTAACATCGTTGGAGCTTGGCAAAATAGTCAGCAGTTCGATTAATATGCTTCTTCTATATGACCCTCCGCATAATTTCATCATCTGTCCATTTCACACTTGTCGCCCCTGCGACATCTATCTCGCTGTTACTTTCATCGCTTTAGCAAATTCGCTCCCTTCATTCTCTGAGCGGTCCGACCGATACAGCCATAAAACAATTATAAATATATTGATTGCAATATTAAAACAATAGTGCTATTTATCTTGTTCTTTTCAAATGAGTCTTCTTATCATCCTGATATCAAAAGAAAAGAGGATATTAGAGTAATGTGAACGTTATAATATGAAGATCTTGGAAAATTTATCATTTCTGGTGGAAATCTCGATTAACTTAAGAAAAGAGCGAATTTTCTGAGGTTTTTTCATTCTATTGAAATAAAATCCGAAAAATCTCGAAAACGGTTGCGTTCAGGTGATTTATCATTATTATCATTATTGTTTTTAATGATCTCCAAAATCATATTGTATAATTAATTTTCATTTATAATAATGAATAACCAAAATTTGAAATATGCACCAAAGTTCGCTCTTCGAAAACTTTTTTATTATAAGAGCGTCCATCCTAGAGTTTTTTTCAAAACGTGTCTTTGTTTCTCAAATTTCCACAAAACAAATTTGAAAAATATTAAAAATATGTTTTTTTTTATATTTGATTTTTAGTATTTATTTTCGATTTTCCTTTATGAAAAAAAAATTTTTATTTCAGTGTACATTTTTTTTACAAAGCCTTTTGAGTTCTCTACAACTCCCCCATATAAAGTTTTTCTCTAAATGTAATGGTTTTTGAACTACGATTTTTCAAGTAAAATGTTGGAAAAAAAACATACACCCATCTCAAAAGTTACTCTTGAATCCAAATAATCTTAACAGCAGTGGATTTTTTTTTTCAACATACCGAAGACGTGTACCAAGTTTCATCAAAATCGAAGATAGTTGAGTTTGGTGACCGACCGATTTGGCGTGGAATCAGTCATATGGTACTTTCTGAAACATGAGTAATTTTTTGCAACAACTTGCAACTTTTTTATTTAATTTTGAAATTCATGATATTTTTTAAAGTTTTGGCTAATATTTCGCTTGTTATGTCCCAAAACTATGCGAACATTTCCAAAACATACGCAAATTATAAGGTTCAACACATAAATGGTACCAAAAATAACATATTTGACGAAAATATGAAAATTAGTAGAAAAAACGCAAATTTCAGTTAAATTTTACAAAACTAATCGTAACTTTGTTATTTGTAGACATAGAACTTTGATGTCTTCGGCAAACTTTCTTATTATTTTATGCTCTACAACTTTGCCGAAGACCGCTCTAAGGCGAAATAAAAAAGTTAGTATCGCAGAAAATTGGAACTAATTTTTATTACCAAATTGTGGCGCAGATAAAACTGAGCAACAATGCTCAAGCAATCATCTTGATAAAATGCATGCTCAAAGCGCTAGAGGTTTTGTCTTGCTAATTTCGTCTCCAGGCCCACTGTGCATTGGACCACTTTTACGACCACTCCCTTCTTTCCTTTGGAGACTCAGACGCTCCTTGAAGGTTCTTATTACACGAGACACAGTTGTATTTGCAATTTCAAGCCTTTTAGCAATCCACCGGTGGGACGCCCCTGGATTTTGATTGTGAGTGCACAAAATTTTCTCACGGACAATTTCTTGTTTCGACGACATGCCTGGAACTACTGAATGTATAACTATGAAACTTGGCAGATGTAAATAATACACTATGGATAAGATCTACTCAAATTTCTAGGTTTTTTACTCATACGATTCAAAAGTTACAGAAGATTTTCTGTGTGCCATTTTTATCGAATACACCCTTTAGAAGTGTATGAGAAACACAAATGAAACATTTACGAATTATCGATTTTTAAACATAAATCGAAATAAAGCTAGGTCGAAAATTACCCTACTTTACGCTACTTTACTATCAAAATTGTCATTGAATAAAATTTCCATTGCTAAAGCTATACTATTCCAATTGTTTCAATGTTTGCATAAGTATTTATTAGTTTATTATGATGCGCAAAATTAGGAACACATGTGCGCAAAATTTGGATTATCTTAATTTTGGTGCGCATAATTAGGCACACGTACATCAATCCAATATTATTATTTTTTTAAATTTCTGATCAATTAAGAGGTGTACTGCATTGCGCTCTTTTACTAGGATTGAGACAACGTAATATGAGCAAGACAAGAATTGTGTAACTCTTTTTAGGCCTTTTCAAAAATAAAATCAAACTTATAATTTCTTAAATACACAAAATATAGCGCACTTACGGTACTCACTTTGCTCTGACAATCATCATGGTCGCGAGCGGTTGTGAATTTCAAGTCCCGCACACGGCTAGGTATCACCGTGAGGCAACGAGTGTTCATTCCGGGTTTCAAGATTTGAATGCTGCCCAATTCAAATTCTACAAAACAGGTAGTATAATGGAAATCATAAGCCGTATGTAATGAGAAAGATGGTATGTATGTTTGAATTGAACTCTACAGCTTGGATAATCGAAAAACTAAGGTAAATTGCAACAAAAAAACCTGACAGACCGACCCTTATAACATACTTTAAAATGAAAGCTCATTACATACTAATTCAAACTTTTAGGAGAATTTTTAGACGATATCGCAGTGCTGTAAGTGGCCAACGTAGGCACACCATTACAATTGAGGATTGTCTATAAATATCATTCGCTGTTTGAATAATAAATATTATGCATACTCTTGTTGCAATACTTCTTGGGTTTGACTTTAGTTCTACTAGTTTATTTATTTGACGTCAATCACGTGTAGACCTTTTGTTACAGTTATTTTTACATGTTTTGTCACCCTTATATCTACATAAATATATTTGTAACAGTATTTGGCTTATATACTAGTACATTTATGAGCAGCTTTTTATCAAATACCATTAAAGTATTGCTTGAATTTATATTTTGTCGTTGTAAAGTCAACGTTTTCGCAATGCATATTGTATGTTGCCATCATCCGATTTAAAGGTCCAAATTTAGCATAATTTGTACGATGGTGGCTTGTAGTAAAAACATTTCGATTTCGTAGTTGTCAACATAAACAACATCAAAAGCCTGAATGTCGTCCCTAAGAATTATTGTTTGTTAATTTACATATCTTTTTGAAATCTAGATACTACTGCATACGACCTGGTCAAAATGACTTCAGCACTGCGGACTTTACTTTTAGGTATTAATTGGAGCCGCCATTTTTCGACTACATAACAAAACATCATCGCGGGGAAATAGAAACTAAAATTATTGTAGGTGACGTTGGGAAAGGGTCTAGTCTTGACACCCAAGCTGTCACGCAGCTCCAGCTAGATACCCTCAAATAAAAAAAAGTATTCAGTAAAATGATACATTGATGTAAATACGATCATCGAATTAGCATTTGGATGAGAAAACCTTCAACAGTAAAAATTCAGTGGAATTTATTAAATCAGTTACTTTACTTTTACGTTTACACTGACCGAGGGGCGAATCATTACATTTATAACTGAATCTAAAATGTGGAGGTATTTGGAAAAAAATGCATTGAAAAGTACACCAGCGCTAAAAACTGCACAAATAAATCAAATGTGCAATGGATGCGTACAAAAGTGCGTCAATGCGTTGAAATATGTTCGAAAAATGCCTCAATTCACGACTTAATACGTGAGGCTGAATCGATAGTTCATAAGTGATTCACCCCTCGCCACTGACGAACTACTTTTTTTTTTTTTTTTTTATATCTTTATTAGGGAGATTTTCAGCCTCAGGCTGGTTCATCTCCGGGGGACGAACTACTTTGATGAAGTCTCAAAATATATAAATAAAAATCTATAACAACAATAGTCAGCGTGACATAAGAAAAGGCCCCAACAACTTCTGTAAAGACGTTGCTATGAAGGATTGGCGGTAATTAATAATCTTACAGCAGAACTGAATTCAAAGATGCATTCAAGCTAAACTAACAAAAGTATCCCTCGGTATCGAACGCTACAAGATATGGTCCTTTCACGAGATGTTGTTGGATGGCCACGAGGTTTTTGAGCGATTAGCAAGCAATGTTTATTTTAAAATCAAAATTTTAATATTAAAGAGTGTAATTTACATAATCAAAAAAGCGTCAGATGGGCCATCATTACTAAAAAGAGGATCGCCCTTAGGTCGTTCGTTTTTATTTCCCTCTAGGTGCAACAACGGGCGGTCCTGTCGTAGTCGGCCGAATGAGACTGTAGCCCCAGAATAAGTGGACTATGTCGACAGGAATGCTGTGGAAGTCGAACATCTAGTTATTAATTTGAATTTTTGAGCGCCCACTTTGAGCCTGCGTAACCCAAGCACGACAATTCTTATAATGTCTAATATTAACCATTTACTGTTGTGCTACGAAAAAGTTATTTTACAGCAGACATTTCCAATAATTTGCACTTGACTGTTTTTTTTCATGAGTTATATTCGCCTGCTGTAACATCCACTAAACCAACATATTCAGAATCAGCAACATACACAGAATGTGAAATGATCAGTTTTTGTATACCAAAAGACACTAGTGGAAAACGACTCATTCATAATCGTTGGGTCCGCTGAGACAACTCGTCTTGTTTTGTGTAGTGATCCGCATCGTTCGGTGAAGCGCTATTGCCAGTGCAGTAAATGACGCCTGAACGGAGATTTGAGATTACACATTTTATGAATAAAAATCATTCACCTTCGGCAACTATATGAAGCTGTCAAAGAGATGGGTGCTTACAAAAAAAACAATGTGAGTTAAAAGTACCCACCTTGAAACAGCTTCATGTACCTCAAGAGGTAGGTGTTTTTCACTCTGATGTGGGTGAAAAATTAACTTCGTAAGAATTTGAAATCCTTCAGAGTTTGTCAGAAATACAAGTATACAATTCTAATAGCGTTGCATCTCGCTTTGGTCGAGATCGAAATACTAAAGTGGAAGATTTGTAGTGCGATAGCGAGTGGAATAAATTTATAATATATTGTTGAAAACTAAGGTTAGACCAGGGCTACACTAAAATAAAAGTAAAAAGGATTACTGAACTAGTGAGTAAACTTAAAATTATGAATAATTTGGTGTAAAATAGTATAATGCGATTCCTAGGTGAGTTCCTAACCTGTTCTTTACGGAAGCGATAAAAAAGATTAAGCAGAAGAAGATATCTGAAAGTAAGTTTCTATTAATAATTGTGGGCCCATTACTCGTGTGCTGGCGTTACGGAGGCGATGAAGGACCAAGACTGGAGTTGTAGCAAATGTGTTAGTTTGCTGAAGGTTCCGAACACCCGGAAATTCTCCACCAAGAACGACGTCAAAAAGACGACCGGGCAGAAATCGAAGAGCGACGGTGCATCTTCCGCCCGATCTGTGACGTCCGTCGTGCCGAGCGCAGGAACGCTCGAAGCCTCGCTACAGAAGCTGAGAAAAGAGCAGCACGACAAAGAAAAGGCCTTAGACGACGAAATGGTTCTGCGTGAGAAGCGGTTGGAGGATGGAGAGAGTTGTGCAGGAAAAACGGCGACAGAAGGAAATAGCGTTCCGCGAGAAACAACTGCAGCAAGATCGGGAGCTAAAAGAGCGCCAGTTGCAGGAACAGCGCGAAATGCTGGAGAGAGAATTAGCCGAAGAAGCAGCCTTTAAAGAACAACGGAAGCAGATGTATAAGATATTTTTGGATGCGAAAATGGCCTTCGAAAAGCCAATTGCTGATCAAAAAAGCTTAACCGATATTCCGAAGGAAGAAACGTCGTTTGAAAAGAAGGTGAAATTTTGGCTGCAACAGCAGACGGATGGGATGAAGCAAGCTGATCAGGTAGGAAGTTCGTCGAATCAAAAGCCGGTGACCCCAGCTCCGACCGAAGAAAATGAGAAGGAAGAAGAATCGGACAGCGAAGATGAATATGAAGAGGAATTTGAGGATGAAGATGACGTTGATGGTTAAGACGATCCGCAGGAAGAAGAAGGTGGCGATGCTGGTGATGAAAACGGTTCGGAAGATGAAGATGGCGATGAAAGGGAGGTGAAAACGATCTGGAAGATAAAAACGGCGGTGAAGATGGGGAAGAAGAAGAGCTGGCTCGAGAAGAGCGAGAGTTTCTTGTCCAACTGCTAACAGGCAAGAAGCTGAAGCTACAATCGAAGCAAAAGCAGAAAGCGTTGGAACCGAAGAAGCCGCCGACGAAGAAGGATCCGGAGCCGTCGAAGAAGCAACATTAGCCGATGAAGAGGAAGCACGAAGTGTTGAAGAAGGCGAAGAAGCAGGAGCCACCATTGAGGAAACCGGAGCCACCGACAACAAAGCAAGTACCGATGGGAAAACGGCAGCAGCAATCCCACCGGTGCAGAAACTGTCCAAGGAACAAATAGCTGCTCGACAAGCCCTCTCCGAAAACCTTCCAACTTTTAGAGGTGAACCGGAGATGTGGCCCATCTTCATTAGTAGGTATGAGTATTCCACCCAGGCATGTGGATTCTCAAATTTGGACAATCTTAAGCGGTTATAGGATAGCCTACAAGGGAACGCACTCAAGGCTGTGAGAAGTCGCCTTGTTCACCGGAATCCGTTCCTGACGTTATCGATGACCTTCGCCGTCTCTTCGGGAAATCTGAAAAGCATCTCAAAACGTTGTAGAATGTTCGCAGCGCTCAAGCACCGAAAGCCGCTCGCCTGAAATCGTTCATCCAGTTCGGAATCACGGTGAAACAATTCTGCGATCACCTAGAAGCAGCCCATTTGACCGATCATCTTAGCAATCCCATGCTGGTGAACGAGTTGGTCGACAAACTTCCACCGAACTACAAATTGGAGTGGGTTCGGTTCAAAAAGGACAAGCAAGGGACACCGCTACGAATATTCACCGATTTTACCAACGACATCATTTCCGATGTTTCGGAAGTTGCCGTATTCTCTGCACTCGGTCTGAATGAGGCAAGAAGCTCTGGACGGGGAAAACTCGGGGAAAGCCCAAGAAAAAGGAATTCCTTCACGTTCATGGTTCTGCGCCGAACAAAAGCGAGAACCGAAAGGATACCAAGGGGGTCAAACCGTGCTGGGTATGCAAGCAGACAGACCACAAGCTGCGCTTCTGTGACGACTTCAAGAAGCTTAGCATCACGGATCTACTGAAGATGGTGGAGCAGAGTAAACTTTGCGTGCTGTGTCTGAATAATCACGGCAAAAGTCGACGCAAATTTAAACTGCGTTGTAACGTTGCTGGCTGCCAAGGGGAATACCATCCACTTCTGCATCGTCCCGAAGGATCTGTATGACTGATGAACGTGGAATGCCATGCTCACGGACGGTTGAATCGTGCCGTAATCTTCCGTATGGTGCCGATCACGTCGTACATCGGGGACTATGCAATGGATATTCTAGCCTTCTTGGACGAAGGGTTATCTACTACGCTGGTGGAGGAGCTCGTTTTCAACGAGCTAAACGCAGAGGGAGTCGAACCGCTGATGGTAACGTGGACGGGCAGCGTGAAGCGCTACGAGAGCCAATCGAAGAAGGTGGATCTCAAGCTGTCGGCTAGAGGGTCACAAGAGATGATGTGTCTGAAAGGCGCCCGCAGGGTGTGGCATTGAAGTTGCGGAGCCAAGCGTTGCAATTCGAGGAGATCGAACACCGCTACCCACATTTGAAGGACTTGCCAGTAATGAGTTATGCCTCGGAAGAACCTCACATCATAATCGGTTTGGGTAACCTGCACGTATTCGCTCCTTTGGATACACGTGTGGGAGAACCCGACCAACCGATCACCGTGAAGTCCAAGCTTGGATGGACCATCTACGGACCGGAAAATCCAGCAGCTGCCGTAGCGGAAAGCTACGTGAACGTTTATTCCGTAGAACCTATCAGTAACAAGGGTTTATATGAGATGCTGCGCAATCAATACAAACTGGAGGAAACCGGTATCTGTACGGCAGTGCCTGAGTCAACGGAAAACCAGCGGGCCCGTGAGACTCTCCGCAACACTACAGTGCGGATCGGAGACAAATTTGAAACGGGTCTGATTTGGCGAAAAGATGAGAGAAGGTTTCCGGATAGCTACCCAATGGCAGCATGTTTAAGGCTCTAGAGAGGAAGTTCGCGGCGAAAGACTATGCGCATATTGCCACGGCGCAGGACCTAGCTGGAGCGAAGAAAAACGAAGTCTGGTACCTTCCCTTAAACGTTGTGGTCAACCCTCGGAAACCGGGCAAAGTTCGTCTGGTTTGGGACGCAGCAGCTACGGTAGACGGTGTCTCGCTCAACACCGAACTGCTTAAAGGACCGGACATGCTGCAGCCCTTGCCGTCGGAGCTCAACCAATTTCGTTAAGGCCGAATTGCTTTTGGCGGAGACATCCAAGAAATGTCTCACCAGATGCTCATACGGGCAGCGGATAAACAAGCGCTGAGGTTCTTATTCCGGCCAAACCCTGCAGATGCTCCAACGGTGTACGTCATGGACGTAGCTACGTTCGGCGCTACCTGTTCTCGTGCTCGGCGCAGTACATCAAAAATTTGAACGCTGCCGAGTTCGCGACCGAATTTCCACGAGCTTCGTCTGCGATAATTAAAAAACATTATGTCGACGATTACTATGACACCGCGGATACCGTCGACGAAGCGATAGAGCTGGCGAATCAGGTGAAGTACATCCACTCCCATGGAGGTTTCCGAATCAGGAACTGGGTTTCCAACTCCAAGCGGTTCCTGGAAGCGATGGGCGAGCAGAAGTCGAATCCTGCGGTTCATTTCAGCCTGGACAAGAATACTCAAACCGAGAGAGTCCTAGGAATCGTCTGGGATCCAGAAGAAGACGTCTTCCTGTTTTCAAGCGCTGGAAGAGAAGAGTACCAACCGGTTCTGCAAAGGGTTAAACGCCCAACCAAAAGGATCCGGTTGAGTTGTGTTATGGTGTTATGGCGATGTTCGATCAGCAAGGTTTGCTATCCCCATTCACCGTTTTTTGGCCGCATGTTAATTCAGGATCTGTGGAGGACCGGATGCGACTGGGAGGATGAAATCGACGATGATTCATTCCAAAAGTGGATCCGCTGGACGAAAGTGCTGCCGATGATCGAAGCCATCCGAATTCCCCGGAGCTACTTCGGAGACACAAGGAACGACCAAATCAATGATCTCCAACTGATGTGGTGTCCGACGCGAGCAAAGGTGCTTACGGATGTGCTGCATATTTTCGAGCTGTAGAGGGTGGAATGATCAGGTGTGTGCTAGTCACTAGCCGGGTGAAGGTGGCGCCGCTGAAACCAGTGTCGATACTGAAACTCGAGCTGCAAGCAGCAGTACTGGGGGCCAGAGTGGCTTCTGCGGTACGAGACTCTACGACAGTGCTCTCGTGGATCAGGTCGGACCAGCGAAAGTACAAGAAGTTCGTAGGATTTCGTGTTGGTGAAATACTCACTAGTACGAATCTGTCGGAATGGCGTTGGGTTCCAACGAAGCTGAACGTTGCAGATCAGCTGATGAAGTGGACGAAGGATCCTGATGTAAGCTCGACTAGCAGTTGGTTCACCGGGCCGGAATTTCTTTACCTACCGGAAGCAGACTGGCCGAAACAGAAATAGCCGCGGCCAGATACGGAAGAATAGCTGAAAGCACATCTGCTTGTTCACGACGTTCATTCCCCTGCTCCAGTGATCGACGTCAACCATATTTCGAAGTGGACGGTCCTGATAAGAACGATAGCTTGCTTGTCTCGATTTGTATCGAACTGCCGAAGAAAGCTAAACGGGTCGCAGCTAGAAATTCTTAAACCGACGGAGAAACTAGCGAAGAGTATCCTCCAGATCAATCATCCAGTGTCACGGACTCCGCTGAAGCAGGAAGAGTATGAGCAGGCAGAAATCTGGTTAATGCGAATGGCATAGGCGCATACGTTCAGCGACGAGTTGAAGATCCTGATGAAGAACTCGGAACTTCCGGCCAAACCGTGGCTGGAGGTCGAAAAATCTAGCTTCCTCTACAAGTTAACGCCTCTGATCGACGAAAACGGCCTCCTGCGCGGGTCCAGCTGAATTCCTGCCATTCGATTTGCGATTCCCGATCATATTGCCGAGAGACCATGCCGTTACCACGAACGATTCAGCCATGGTTACAGAGAGACCGTAAAGAATGAGCTGCGACAACTGCCGCAGGTAGGCAGTGTTGTAACTAAGGTGACCTGTGTTCAGTGCAGGATCGCATAAAGCCGACCTCGATGTCCCCGGATGACTGCACTTCCAGTGCAGATTGTTACACCCTATCTGTGGCCATTCTGCTTCGTGGGCGTCGACTATTTTGGGCCGATAACAGTGACTTCTGGCCGCCGCAATGAGAAGGGACGGATCGTGCTATTTATGTGTCTGGTAGTCAGAGCAGTTCATCTCGAAGTAGCGCATTCCTTGACCACGCAGTCGTGCCTGATGGCGATCACCCGCTTCGTTTCCAACCGGGGCCCTCCGTTAGAGATATTTTCCGATAACGGCACGAATCTAAAAGGGACTAGCAAGAAGGTGGTTCGTAGCATCAACGAGGGCTGCGCAGGACAGCTGACATCAGCACGTACAAGGTGGCACTTCAATCCTCCGGCTTCTCCCCACATGGGTGGAGTATGGGAGAGACTTGTTCGTCCCACGAAGAAGTGCTGGAAACAATAGACGATGGGAGGTGGCTGACGGATGATATCCTGGTGGCTGCCATAGCTGAAGCGGAAGACATCACCAACAGCCGTCCACTTACGTGCGTAGCCCGTGAGTCAGATCACTCCGAAGCGCTTAGCCCCAACCACTTCCACCGTGGAGTTGCTCCGAACGAACCGAGGTTCAACGCACCTCCCGTCAATCCAGCATCAGCTCTACGTGACTCCTATCAGCGTTCGCAGGAGATAGCTGACCACATGTGGAAGCGGTGGATCAAGGAATACGTGCCTTCAATCAACCACCGCACGAGATAGTTTGGAGAAGCGGTGAACTTGGAAAAAGGCAACCTGGTCTACATCGTTGATGGAGACAAACGAATGTGTTGGGTGCGTGGAATCTTTGAGGAGCCTGTAGTTGCTGGAGGCGGCCGAGTACGCCAGGCCTGGGTACGTACGAATAGTGGCGTGCTGAAACGTGCAGCAGCGATGCTTGCAGTGCTGGAGATAACTAAAAATGACTCTGGACCAGATGAGACATCCTGGTCCGGATGTCTCATCTGGTCCAGAGTCATTTTTAGTTATCTCCAGCACTGCAAGCATCGCTGCTGCACGTTTCAGCAGGTTCACTGGTCGGGGCATGTTACGGTAAAACCTGCAGCACTGGTAAATACATCTCCGCAGCAAAATGATGCGTGGCGCCGGATCACTCTGTGTTTCTATGACAACTCGGTGGAGCATGAATAGAGAGAAAAGAACGATAATCAAAACAAAGATAGAAACTTGAAATACTAAAGTGATTTGAAGTGCGATAGCGAGTTGAATAAATTTATAAAATATTGTTTAAAACTAAGGTTAGACCAGGTTTACACTAAAATAAAAGTAAAAAGGATTACTGAACTAGTGAGTAAACTTAAAAATATGAATAATTTGGTGTAAAATAGTATAATGCAATTCCTAGGTGAGTTCCTAACCTGATCTTTACGGAAGCGATAAAAAAGATTAAGCAGAAGAAGATATCTGAAAGTAAGTTTCTATTGATAACTAGTTAAAAATCTATACATACAATATGTACAAGTGACTGATACTTAAACTTAATTATATCCAACTTTCCAATAAACTATGCACAGATTAACCTACAGCGGATGCTCAGCCCGCAAAAGGAAAACAGATTGGATAAGACACTAAATTGTGATTGAATAATAATGATGCCTAGTGTTTCTTTTTATATTAAAATATATATTGTGTTAGAGCGAGATAGAGAATTTACATCGACAAAATAGTTTGGCATAGGCATCCCTACACTCCACCAGCTGCAAGAGAGATTCTCTCTCTTGCTTGTTCACACAGCTACTGTTCGTCCGATCGCTAACGATCGAGTCAGCTGTTTTGTATCAGATCGGAATAGGAATAAAGAAATAGTCTAAATAAACCGTCGCGGAGTAAACACCGTGGTTTTTCAGTTAGTGTTCGCGAAATAAAGGTGTTTCATTCTGAACCAGAATTTATGTAGTGTCCGAAATTACTTTCCGCGGCGACGCTAACATTTTGGTCCTTCGAACCGGATTTTAAGTTGGACACTTTCTGAACATTTTCGGAGAATTTTCGAGGACAAGCAGAAAGTCCTTTGTGTGGATTGTGGCTGTAAAAAAAAAAATCAGTGGGGTTGTGTACAAGACACGACCGGTTGACGTAGACTACGTTAAACCAAGTGATGCATCATAATGTCAGGGAAATTCTGTGTGGCTATTATTAGCGTTAAAAGGGTTTCAATTATTCGTGCCGGTCGCTTACCCTTACCGATAGAAGCAGTTTAAGTCACAATATGACGGGTGTGGCTCTTATGAGACATTAGACCAGCGTTTTGAAGCCAGTATGTAAGAAAATTCTATTGTACGCTCTTGAGATATTATTTGGTGGCCCTGAAAATGGTTTTATGAAGTCAGTGCGTGGGAAAATTCTCTTGTACACTCTTTATAACTCTTTGGTGGCCCTGAAAAGGGCCTTTTGGTTTAAATGATGACACGGTCACGGTTGCACGTTTTACGATGGACTATCTTTAAGGCCAAGAAGAAAGTTAAGGATCTGTTAGGGAATATATAATTATTTAATTAATGATAGTTTTGCTCATTCTTATAATCATAATTACTTAACATTACTAAATGTTTATTCGTATGTCATACTGTGCCGGAATTCTCACCATCGCCGGAACCATCAACAATGTTTTGCATCGTTTGGGGGATTTCAGTAACGACAAGCAGCGGAGGAAATTCTATAATACGTACATACAAACGTATATTTTGACTGATGCCTTGTCTCCTTTTCAACATTCACCATTTAAATACCATACCATTTGGATCATTTGTATACAATCTGAGTTGTAGTATGCCTTTGCATAATTCAACTTCAAAGATTCAAAGAATTAGAATTTAGGCAATTTTAGCAATTCTGGATTTCAAGGGTAATAATAAACATTGAAATACTCTAGAATTCAAATTACGATAAAATTCGTTATTAGAAAATATCCGACAGGTTTAGGGATTGTTATGAACACACAATAATCAATTGCAACATTTTCAAATGTGTAAGCGTCTCTAAAAATGTTCAAAGTTTAGGAAGTTTTATCAAACAGAAAGTAACAAAAATTATCTTGCAGTTGTTGTAAGGTTATATATAAGTATATAGGGTACATGTTCCTTGGCTCTGTCGATTATGTAGCGCACGATTACAATTTTAACTGTAACTCATACAATAATTTAGCTAAAAACGATATTCAACCAGTTATACCTTTGCAAAGACATGCTTAACAAGGCGTTTGCTGTACTGGACCATAAAAAGTCACCAACTAACATTATTGAGTCGAAAACTTTCGATGGATATTGATATCATTAAGGATTCTTGTTCGGACGAATTTCAGTAAAGTTTGTTTATTTCATCGCTCCGGGCATTTATTTATGTTATCGCTCCGGGCATTCGGCTATATTCGGTATACTATACGGAATATAAAGCTACTTTATAACATCTCAATGACTTTCTCATGTGATCAATCGGCCATTCCATTTCAAAACATTAAAATTCCCACTATATCCATTTAGTTATATAGGTGTTTGTATGAATAAGCCCTTCGAAAAATACACAACCGCTCACTCTTACTTTTCCATTGAAAACTTTTATATTCCACATTTTACTATGTGATGAATACATTAGGCCAAAGTTGGGAATATAAGGTTAAATGCGTACCTAAAATATGGTCTATGGTTTTCTTGTGAAATTATTATTCATGTTTCTATGTGAATGTCAGGTAAATTAGTGAATCCATTATGGCTAAAACGTTAAGGAAATCGAAATATATATAAATATATTAGATCTCGCAGAAGAAAGAGAGTGAGTTTTATAAAATATCATTTTTCTTTGCAGTGGGTATGGGAGAAAAGGTTGGTTAATATAAGATAAATTCTTATAAATATAAAATAAACACCTGAGAAAATAATCACGCATTAAAACATGTTCAGCGCTTTAGTTGTATCGATATCATTTGAAGGTTCATATGATGTACAAGCACGCGGCGCATGTCATCACCAGAATACAATTATTACTATGTTAAAACATAGAGACATAGAGAGATATTCAATTGCTATGATGACATGCTGTTTGTTAAATTGATTTAGGGTGAATCGCTGCTCCATGTATTCTTTCCTATCTTTTATCTCGCTTTCGCAAGCTCACCTTGCTATTTCAAATGGATAAATCTCGATTGTTAGTGAATGAACATCGAATCGAACTCTATCAAAATCCTCACAGCAAGTAAGCATACAAACTGATGTGATTAAATTTTCAATATCTAGTACCGACTCTGATTTATACCAATTTTAAATGTTGAGGTAATGACTGTCATCAAGAATGATTCAGCATGAGCCCTTAAATTTAATAAATATCAACTTCCTACCTCGAGTTGAAGGACCATCTCCAGCGTCCCAACTAGTTGTTGGCAACGCATTACCTCTTGCTGCTTTCAATTTCGCCCGATAACTACGAGCTCGCTCGGCATCGGTGCATGGTCGTTTCGGAGGAATCCCCGTGTGTTCGCTCTTTATGCGCTTCCTGAATCTGCGCAAGCGTTCTGGATGAAATCGGTTAGGCATTCTCACTTTCACTGTTTCTCAAAAAGTTTTCTTCCTAGAGGTAGGACTCTATCCAACGCGAATCGTTAACACAACAGAACAACTGTTTATAACACTACTAATTGGAATTTACAGAGAATGTTGGTTCGGAATATTATGTTCGACATCGAAAATGGTGTCCGTGATAGGAAATTTGTGTGGTTTAAGTTATGCGACGAAGGGAAAACAAGTTTTGCTAATACCACTGGCTGCCAATCGACAATTTGAAACGAAAATCCCAATCAAACAAACTCTCAAGCTGAGAATCTTAAATTGACAGTAGCAAAGATGGATTTGTATCTGGTAGCATTTATTGATTTATTGATTCATCGCGGGTTGCGCCAACCAGCCAAAACTTTCCCGACGGCTTGCCCTCCATGCAGGCGTTTTTTGCAGTTGCGGCGAACGAATTGGCACCATATTAGGCGCACAAACCAAACGAAATAAAAGTTTAATTCTTTTATAAACAACTCTTTTGATTAAATTGGTTGTCCTCAAAAGGACAGATTATCAATTAATTGATAGCGCTAACCAGCTGGGTGAATTTTTTACCGACGGCACCGAACTTAATTTAAGATTAGTTCATTCTTGAATAAACAACTCTTTTATTTGAAATTATTGTCCTCAAAAGGACAGATTATTTCCACCTACTGCTGACTGCTGCTCGCCCCCAAGGACGCTTTCCCAAAAACAACAGCGTTTTCGAAGTCGCGGCGAAACAATCGCCACGATGAGGTAAGATGGCGGCTTGCACAAAACCGACGCGATTGTGCGCCCTCATAATCCGCCATTTTTCCTCATCGCGACGATCGCTGTTTGGGAGAGCCTTGCTACTTACCACCAGCAGCTGCTAAGTGACCACCAGCTACCTCTGCACCAGCTCCGCTTCCGTACAAATGAAGGCTCCACCAAACTGCAGCATTTTTTTGCCACCGCGGCAGCGAAATCGCGGTGGAAAAATCGCCGCGGTGAGATTACATGGCAGCGCACAAGCCGACGCGATGGGTTTTTTAATCGCGTTGGTTTGTGCGCTCCCATAAGCCGCCATGTATTCTCACAGCGGCGATTTTTCCACTGCTGCAGTTTGGTGGAGCCTTGAAACAGCTCCCTGCGACCAGCTCCCAGTGACCAGCTCCCAGCGACTAGCTCCCATCGACCAGCTCCCAGCGACCAGCTCCGCACAGCTTCAATGCTGCCAAACGACTGAGGCAAAATTTTTCCTAAGTGTGCCTTCTATGCCGTTCTCAGCTGCGTGCGAGACGTACATGGAGAGACGAATGACATGATTGGTAAAAGTCTCTCTCTAATACAAAGAAGAAGAAGATGATGCAAGGCGTTCCTTGCTTCGATTTGAAATCTGTGATAGGAAATTTGGTAAATTTACTTTGCAAAATGACATTATAAGACATCACCTTATATTTGCGTTATTTTCAATAGTTTACTATTGATTGAGAAAAATGTTTGACAATTGAATTGGAGCGCGGTAAAATTTCCGACCGATTGAAGAAGAAATCATGTAAATCTATCGTGGATTATTTGAGTTATTCGCGTACAAAACGTACGGTTTTTCGTGACGGTCGCAAAATTTTAGATTTTCATTTGACACCCTACCCTTGCCGTAAGACGTAGTCTACGTCAAAAAAAAAAAAAATTGACTATCAGTGCGCAAAAGCCGTCGGCAATTTAATTGCACGGCTTGGAACATTTGTTGGAGTGAACTTTTTCCCGAGAACAGTGTCGAAAACGGCGGAAAAAAGTCTGACGTGACGGTCAGTGCAGATTGCGTTGCGCCATTGTGAAAACCGTTCAGCGGTTATTGTGAGCAGATCGCGGCGCCATCGTGTAGTTCATCGCGATTGTAAACGGACAGACATTTTGTGCGAGGAACGACAAGAGGATCACGGAGCGCCCGAACGACGAGATGAAACATCCTAGGAGCGGACATGTTTAGCCAGCGTAAGGAGGGAAGTAGTGCATGTTCTGCTTGTAAATTTGTGGAAATAAATTGATTGAAAGTGCATGCTAGTGTTGTCCTTTCTTGATGCGTAGCCCTGTGGTGTTCTTTTGCTAGGTCTGATTTGGTCTCGGAAGTTCTGCTGGATTGATTGGCCTGTTTATTCTCTTGGGTTGTTTCCCCCTGCAGTCTGTCATTACGCAGTCAAACTGTCTTGTCGAGGTCGCGATTTATGGAACATCGAGTCGATCGGGAGTGTAGTGCAAGGTTGTGCGGTGAATGAAATTCGATTAATTACGTTGCCCGTAGTTAATCATAGTGCAGTGAAAGGTGTTTGATTGCATTATGCCGGAGATACGAGAGCTGCATAAGCGTGAACGACGATTGCTGAGTACGTTGGGTGGTGTGGATAAATTCATCAGCAATTATGAGCCAACACGGGACGAATATCAAATCGGTGTTCGAATACAAATGCTGGAAACCACTTGCAAGGAGTTCTACGAGGTGCGTGAACAAATTGAGCTGGTTTTGGAGACCACTGGAGAGAAGGCTGACGAGGGCGTGAAACGAAAGCTCATAGAAGAGAACGATCTTGTGCTGAGTAGTTTCGAAGACCGGTATTGTGTGGCAAAGGCGAGTTTGCTTGCGATGCAGCCTCCACCCCCATCTGTTTCGACCACTGCTAGAACAGGTCAACATGGCGACCGTTCTGAAACAACGTTTATGAAGGTGAAATTGCCTGAAATTCGCCTTCCTTCTTACGGTGGGAACATCAAGGAGTGGATCACATTTCGGGACAGTTTTCGTAGCCTCATTCACGACAATAAACTGCTAACCGACATCGACCGGTTCAGTTATCTGAAGTCCGCTCTTTCTGGAGAAGCCCTTCAAGAAATCGAGGCCGTGGAACTCTCGTCGGCGAACTATGCCGTAGCGTGGAAAGCGCTGGAATCGCGCTACGAAAACCGAAACTTGATAGTGAAGGCTCATTTGGAGTCACTATTTGCTGTCGAGAGTTTGAAGCGGGAAAGCTATGATGGGGTAAGCAGCCTCATTGGTGGATTCGAGAAGAATCTTCAGATTCTCCAGAAGATAGGCGAACAAACTGGTGGATGGAGTACGATCCTGGCGTACATGGTTTATTCCCGTCTGGATCCTGCCACCCTACGGCAGTGAGAAACACACCACAATTCGAAGGATGTGCCAACCTACGAGAATATCATCACGTTTTAGCGAAGCCACTGTTCGGTCCTCCAATCCGTTGCACCAGCAAGGTCCAGGTATTCTGAACGTCCGTTGAAGTCATCTGTGTGCCATACCGTCATGAAATCGCCTAATAAGTGTCACTTCTGTAACGAACCGTGGCATTCTGCGTTTGTTTGTGGCATTTTTCAACGTCTGCAGGTTCCACAACGACACGATGCTGTCTTCAAGGCGAAATTGTGCTGGAATTGCTTGAACCCTGGCCACTTTGCATGGAATTGCGAGAAGGGTGTCTGTCGTCATTGTCAACAGAAACATCACACTTTGCTACATGGTGCGCCTGCTAGATCCTCTGTTCCACATTCGCATTCAAATCCTCCGTCACCGAACCGACGACAGCCACAACCCAAGCCATCAAACCCGAACCAACAGACACAGAACACTAATACCGCTACACTAGCCACATCGCCAGGACAAAGCACTTCATCACAAGCCACAAATTTATCCACAGTCACAAGTCAGACACATGTCGCACTCCCAATCACACCTACACAGAACATACTACTTTCAACCGCCCTTGTCAACATCAAGGATCGTCACGGAAATTATATGCTAGCACGAGCGCTGCTGGACTCGTGTTCCCAGCATTGTCTGATGACGAAGGAATTTTCGACCAGACTGGACTTTTATCAAACGGCGTCTAGCCTATCCGTTCAGGGAATCGGTCCTTCTACAAGCACTTCGACACGATTGGTCAGTGCTGTAGTCTGTCCGAGATTGGATCGTATTTCTGCGTTCGAGCGAGAGATGGATTTCTATATACTTCCACGTTTGACTGCATCTCTCCCCACTGCTCCTTGCGATCCCAGCGGATGGAAACTCCCAGAATCTTTGCTATTGGCAGATCCTCGTTTCTATGAACCAGGTCCGGTAGATATCATTATCGGAGCAGAATTCTACATGGATCTCATCAGAAGTGGTGAACAACAGAAGGCAACTGAAGATGGTCCAACGCTACGGAACACCGAGTTAGGATGGATCGTTTCCGGAAAGGTTCCTTCGAATAGTCCTATCGGTTCACGGTCACTTACCTTCATCTGTTCCACTTCCGAACTTCAAGAGCAACTTGTGAAGTTTTGGGAGCTGGAAACGTGTCGTAGTCAGAGCACGTGCTCTCTTGAGGAATCGGCGTGCGAGAAACATTTCAATCAGACAACGATCCGAGACGAGACTGGCAGATTCATTGTAACGCTGCCGAAGAAAGAATCGATAATCAACCGGTTAGGTCAGTCAGAGTTCACAGCAATCAAACGACTGATGGGAATGGAACGACGCTTTTCTGTAAATCCGGAACTGAAGGCAATGTATGCAGAATTCATCATTGAATACCTCCATCTTGGACACATGAGAGAAGTCACTGAGGAAGATGAAAGGGTAGGAGTAACTCGGTACTATCTACCACATCACGCTGTTTTCAAACCGGACAGCACAACCACGAAGCTACGAGTGGTTTTTGACGCTTCCTGTAAGGCATCGACTGGAGTTTCGTTGAACGATGCCCTGATGGTGGGTCCGGTTGTGCAGGACGATCTGATAAACATTTCTCTTCGTTTTCGCACGCATCGCATCGCGGTCAACGCCGACGTAGCCAAGATGTACCGAATGATCAAGGTCCAAGAGCAGGATTATCCGTTGCAGAGCATAAAGTGGAGGCACGAGACATCCGAACCATTTCGTACGTACGAGTTGACTACTGTTACGTACGGTACATCGTCAGCGCCATACCTAGCCACAAAATGTCTACAGCGCCTTGCAGAAGATGGAGAAACTACGCATCCTGTAGCGTCCAAGGTCGTTAAGAAGGATTTTTACGTCGATGATTTGCTCTCTGGTGTGGATACCCTAGAGAATGGTCGAAAGTTGATACGTGATATCATCGAACTCACGGAGCAGCAGGTTTCATTCTTCGGAAATGGAATTCGAGCAGCAAGGAGCTTCTGGAAGTCATTCCGGAGGAATTGAGAGACGGTCGATCCGTGTTGGAGATTGATTCGTCCGTTACCGACGTGAAAACGTTAGGATTAGTCTGGGAGCCTTGCGTGGACGTATTTCGATTCACCTTGCCTTCGTTCGACTTGTCTACAACGATTACAAAACGGGTGGTCGTCTCCGATGTCTCCCGGCTGTTTGATCCACTTGGATTAGTTGGCCCAGTTATCATTAAGGCCAAGATTTTCATTCAAGACCTGTGGAAACAAAACTGTGACTGGGAACCTCTCTCTCCTGAAAATCAAGCACAATGGCAGGAGTATCGACGGAATCTAGCAGGGCTAGATAATCTTACCATTCCTCGGTGGGTGGGAACCGGCAATCACACCATCACCACGCAGCTGCATGGTTTCTGTGATGCATCTACAAGGGCATACGGAGCCTGTTTCTACGTCCGAACGATCTCCGAAACGGGGGAGGTGTGTGTGAAGCTGTTGACGGCGAAGTCACGAGTGGCACCTCTAGACAATTTGAAGAAAGGAAACAAACAGCTCTCCATTCCACGGTTAGAATTGGCGGCTGTGTTGCTAGCCCACCTTTATGAAAAAATCACGATCAGCCTAGGAATTCAAGTAAATTGTTTCTTCTGGACGGATTCCACAATCGTCAAATGTTGGCTGGCCTCGTCCCCGTCAAGATGGAAGCAGTTTATTGCTAACAGAGTTTCAGAGATCCAGCACATTACTAGGCACGGCACTTGGAATAACGTGGCAGGTTTAGAGAATCCAGCAAACGTCATTTCACGCGGAATGATCCCAGCGCAACTACAGTACGAGCCAATCTGGTTCAATGGTCCATATTGGCTTTGGTCAGATGAACACAACTGACCGTCGTCCCTTCAAGTTTGTGAGGATGACTTTGATCTCGTGGATTTAGAGGTCAAGAGCGTATGTGCAGTTCTTCCATCGAGTTGTCCTAACGAGATCTTTGAACAGAAATCATCGTACATGGATCTCCTACGTCTCATCGCTTGGATGAACAGATTCTGTCACAACTCGAAATCATCAAACCGTAACTGTCGTCGATATGGTCAGCTAACTACGATTGAATTGGAGGAAGCAATAAAGATGTTAATTCGCATATCCCAGCGCGAGAGTTTCCCGCATGAAATAGCGCATTTGTCGTGTGGTCGGCAAGTTCAAGAATCGTCGAAAATCTTTTCGTTACACCCAGAGCTACAAGATGGGATACTCTGCGTTGGCGGCCGGCTTCGTCACGCTTGCATTGCGACTCGTCGAAAGCACCCGTACATTTTCGATCACCGGCATCCGTTTACACACATGGTCATTACACACTACCATCTGAAGTTGCTGCACGGTGGTCAGCAGCTCATGATTTCATCCATTCGAGAATGCTTCTGGCCTACCAACGTTCGAAGTATCGTCAGGAAAATCATTCACGAGTGTGTACGTTGCCTTCTAGCAAATTCTAGCTTTGATCAGCTGAAAATACGAAACACTGATTGCTAGGACAAGTTTCGAGAGAATCCGAACAAAGGGATAAACTGGACCCAGAATATTTGCGAAAGCTAGAAGGAAAGATATTTTAAAAATTAGAAACACATTTGTATGAACGCGTGGAACATAAATGTATAAGTTTTACTCGAAATATTATACATAAAATATCATTAATTACAATGTCCAATTTTCTATCTTAATTTCTTAAGATTTTCCTAAACAATTTTTGAAAATATTATTTAATCGAATTTGATTGGATGAGTACTTTTAACCCATCCAAAAAAAATCTGGCTTCGAGAAGATGGGTAAAAAGTAAACATCTATTTTGACGTACAGACGTTGCTCCCACTTATAGTTGTAGGTAAAACCAGGCTTCCCAAAAGTACAGCCTTCTTGCTACAGCCAGTTTGAACTGGCATCGACTGTCTCTGTGTGAACCGAACTATCGCTTGCTACCGTACGTTCGGTACCCTACCAGAAATGTATCGGCAACAGGGCACGTAACATGAAAAAATGCTGTATTGGAACAGTCGGTGCTGCGCCGGCTTTCCTGGAACCATCACGCTCGAAACGTAGTAAACCGAATGGGATGTTAGCCTTCCATTTTATCATGTCTTCTGCTTCGTAAATTCTATCGCTAGGACAACCTTCCTTAAGCGACGACAGTTTTTTGGCTTACCCGAGTAGGCTGTCACGAAAAGGATCTCGTGAGGATGTCGGGTTCCCCCATCCTTTTGTTCATTTTCCATTACAGAGAGTTACCGTTGCTTGCGGTTCGAAATTCAGCCAGTAATTCCTTATCATTGTTTCTATAAGACTGTTTTTAAGTAGGTAGATGGCATTTGTGGTCACCATTCTTTCTGAACCAAATTAGCTACATAGATAGGAGTTAGGGAGAAAAGATTCCGGCCACGTTTTCATCTGCAAACAACGGTACCTATCTGTATCTCCTTATCATTAGTAGGAAAATCGATTGTTACAAGGTATTATCAGGCCTGTTTCGATGGTCAAAAATTTCACGCGCCACTTTTGCAAGAATTTCTCGCGCCTTTTTTACGAAAATTTCTCGCGCCGGTTTTGTGAAAACGCTTATAGAAGTTGTAGCACTCTCTGTTGGAAAACTATATAACTGGCCTTGGTAGATGGAGTTGGCGATAATCAGGTTTTATTCCGTTTTGTACATTGAACATATTGTGTTATATAAAGGGTGATACGGTCAAAATTTGGTCAAGGGAAAACGCGTGTAAATCGGTGAAATCGTTTATTTAAATAAACCAATTAAATTTCTTTTTCAAGTTCAATTAGTATAAAAATCAGGAAAAATATTCAGTTAGGCTTCCGCTTTTCCAAATCCGAATTGCCGGGCCTTACGCTTGACCCCTGCCATCAGATTTTGTACAGCCACCTTGTCCACCTTCTTCGCCGCAGAAAGCCAGTTTGCATTGAACTGCTGCTCGTCCTTAGCAGTTTTTTTGGTCTTCTTTAGGTTCCGCTTGACAATAGCCCAGTATTTCTCAATTGGGCGGAGCTCTGGCGTGTTGGGAGGGTTCTTGTCCTTGGGAACCACCTGCACGTTGTTGGCGGCGTACCACTCCATGGCCTTTTTACCGTAATGGCAAGATGCCAAATCCGGCCAAAACAGTACGGAACAACCGTGTTTCTTCAGAAAAGGTAGCAGACGTTTATTCAAACACTCTTTCACGTAAATTTCTTGGTTGACAGTCCGGGAAGCTATGAAAATGCTGCTTTTCAAGCCACAGGTACAGATGGCTTGCCAAACCAGATATTTCTTTGCGAACTTTGACAGTTTCGTGTACTTGAAAATATCTGCTACCTTTCCCCTTCCTTTTGCCGTATAAAACTCCTGTCCCGGAAGCTGCTTGTAGTCGGCTTTGACGTAGGTTTCGTCGTCCATTACCACGCAGTCAAACTTCGTCAGCATCGTCGTGTACAGCCTCCGGGATCGCGCTTTGGCCGTCGTATTTTGTTTATCATCGCGATTTGGAGTCACTACCTTCTTGTAAGTCGATAGTCCGGCTCGTTTTTTGGCTCGATGCACGGTTGTAGACGATACACCCAGCTTATTTGCGGCATCTCGGAGAGATAGGTTAGGGTTTCGCTTGAAACTACCGGCAACTCTCTTTGTCGTCTCAGCGGCTTCCGGTTTTCGATTTACCCCCGATCCAGACTTCCTGGCTGTCGACAAACGTTCCCCAAACACTTTAATTACATTTGTAACGGTTGATTTGGCAACTTTCAGCGATTTTGCCAACTTTGCGTGCGAGCAGCTCGGATTTTCGCGATGCGCGAGCAAAATTTTGATACGCTGCTCTTCTTGCTTGGACGGCATTTTGACAACTGAAGAGTGAATTCCAAAATCAAAATAGGAGCAACATTCTACACACACACACCTTCTAAATGAGGGGTGTTCAGGTTTTTTAAATGCAAAATTGAAAGAAATACGTCAAGTTGATATTGACCAAATTTTGACCGTATCGCCCTTTAGTGGGGAAAATTTATTTGGGAATCTCATAAACTAGGGTAAGGGGATGTAATGTTAGCCTAGCTCATGCATTCGGCCTATTTACAAAATATGTCATTAATTCAGCGATAATCAACAAAATTATGTTATTATCAAGATGACCGAGTAAATTCTAAGCAATTTAGACATTATTGATCAATTTACTAATGCTCACTTCCATGTTATTTCCGATTTTCTTAACTTTTAAGACAACTTGATTTTACTGGTTAGGCTGAACAGATTATCTCCATGATCTTCCAATTATCAGAGTTTGGATAAAATTGAACCGATAAACCAAATAATTCAGCCTAGATGTACAGAAAATAGTAACACGTTCAAACTTATTTTTCACATACAGTACTGGCAGAAATAAAGTGCTCACCAGCTAAAAAAATGATTGCCATTATTATACCAATTTTGTATTGATGCAAAAATATAAAGTCTATTTGACCAAAATGCAGCTTTTGTATAGCATTATCATTCTGTTTATTCAAAATCATGATTAAGTTTGTATAGCTTAGTTTCTGATGTATCATATGCATGTGAATGTTTTTCCGCCTGGCAGAAAAAAAGAGCTCAAAACCGGCATATAATTTTCTTGAGTGCATCTTGCATGGCATTGCCTACCAAACTGTCACAGCACATTCAGCCTATCAGAAGGTGTCGAGCACTGTTGGTTTTGGTTCTGTTCGCACCGGTTCGGATTTCGTTTGAATGTTGAAAATGGATTCGAAACAGATTAACCTATCCGTACGAAAATTAATTGTGAGGGACTGTCAACAGCAAATATCTATGCGTAAAATTGCCGTCAGATATGGAGTGAGTTATTCTGGTGTTCGCAAAGTTTGGAAAAAGTTTCAGGAAACCGGATCAGTAGCTGATAGACATGAACGCGGGCAGAAGCGACTCACGACTCCGCGTGAAGACACCAGAATTATTCGTGAAACAAGGAAAAATCCAACAGTTACGAGCCGAGTGATAATGGAAAATCTGCAGCTGAGTATTTCAGAACGCACTGTGCGCTCCAGGCTTCAGGATGCAGGTTTAAGGAGCAAATTGGCAGTACGTCGCCCATTGATTCAAAAGAGAAATAGAGTTAAACGGCTAGAGTTCGCTAAAAAATACGCCGAGAAACCAGTTGCGTTCTGGAAACAAGTTTTATGGTCTGATGAGAGCAAGTTTGATCTATTTGGAATGAAAGGGCGTTCTAAAGTGTGGGTTAAACCTGGCGAACGACTTTTGGACCGGAATGTGCAAAAAACCGTAGAACATGGAGGAGGAAGCATAATGGTGTGGGGGTGTTTTGCTTGGTCTGAAACTGGTAATTTGACTCAAATCGATGGTAAAATGACGGCTGATAGGTACATAGACATTATTAATGAAAACTTGGAGGAGTCTTTGTTGAAAGTTGGACTGGAAGACCAGTTTATCTTTCAACAAGATAATGATCCGAAGCACACGGCCCGTAAAACCATGACGTTTTTCCGTGGATGTCGCATAAAACATCTTGAATGGCCGCAATCACCAGACTTGAACCCAATTGAAAATCTATGGTCAATTCTTGATCAGCAAGTTGACAAAGGAGAGGTAACAAACAAAAAAAGCTCTTCGAAGCCCTCGAGTGCGCCTGGCAAAGAATCGACGAGAACCATCTGAAAAACCTAGTTGAAAGCATGCCTCGACGTCTTCAAGCAGTCATCAAAGCTAAAGGAAGTCAAACGAAATATTAAATTCAATGTTCTTGGTTTTGAAGTAAACTTTATTTTTGCCACTGAACTAAAAAGTTGTTTTTTTTTTATTGTTTTGTTAATAAAGTTACATGAATAATTTTTCGTTTGTTGTTTCTCATTTCGAAAGAAGAATTGAAGTCATTCATTTTGACCCCATATGTTACCACTGAATCGCTGCAAATCAAAAAGTTGTATTGAGAAAATAAACATAAACCAACGTGAGCACTTTATTTCTGCCAGTACTGTAGATTAAATAGCAATTATTTAACAAGAAAACCGTTGACCCTATGTTAGGGACATAGTATTTTCTTTGTATTCAATTATGGCCTGTTGGCTGAATACCTTAGTAAAAATGTTGTAATTGGTCAAACTTTCAATGGAAATGTATGAGTTTCGATTGTATATTTTCCAAATAATTCATCTAAACCCAAACCAAAGGGACAAACCCTGTGCAGAGTGAATTATTATGTTTTCATTATCTTACGGCCAATAAATCATATATGACCATCTCTTAAGGGGCGAGTTACAGTTAGAATGACGAAAAATTTCAATATTTTTTTTTTTGCATAAAAAGTTAGTAGATTTCCTGTAATGCGCTCCTGAAACGTTTTTTTTTTTCGAAATTCGAACTCCAAGTGTTTCGTTTCATCGTTTTTCGAAGACGCCTTCTTCACGCGCAGACCGATAATTAAAACTTTCAACGCGTTTTTCTCAAAACAGCATTTTCGAAGTTTATGCCGGTGATAGCTCGAAAACGGTATAATGAATAATAATAAATATCATTATTGTTTCGTCAACTAGCAACCTAATTCTCAACTTTACATTGAGGCGAACAAACGAAATACCGACAAATCGCAAAAATAAAATATTGAATAAAATAAAATAAAATATTGAATAAAATAAAATAAAATATTGAATAAAATCAACTTCATTGGTTCATAGTTCATATATTCCCAGTTATTCCTCAGTGGCAGAATTCTAAACACTAAAGTGGGGTTTCATAAAATAAACAAGGAAATAATTCTTGCTTGCCAAAACTGTGTGTACTGATTACGGTGTCTTCAAAAACTGTTTTCACATGTTTCAACTATTTATGGTTTTTCACGTTGATGTCGCTTATGCCAATCATAAGTTGATGCTATGAATATCATTGCGTACGACATGGTAGTAGTGAGCAAGTAATTAAATCGTCGAAATTGTGTAGTAGGGTATGTGTCCCTTGACTCAGCCTAATATGCAACGATAGATTAATTTGTTTAATATAACTCATTAAGTATTTAATCTGTGGGATGCAAGCAAAGGCATGCATACCACCCTGGAACTTGCAGCCTTGGACAGAGCTGTGCGCGAGGAGAAAGAGTGGACGACGAGGAGAGGAAGAAGACACGACTACGAAAAGCAGAGAGAGACGATTCGTGAACGCCATCGCGTGTGTTATTATTAAGAATAAAAGGAAGTTTGCTATTTTCGTAATAAACGTCTTGATAGTTTTATTAATCGGATCGAAACACCACATTGGTGACCCGCGACGTCGCGAAACATTTCGAATTCGGTAAATTTACCCGTTTTGGTCACAAAAGCCCGTTTTTCGGAAAATCGTATGCAACTAACCTCAAAATGGCCAACCCAGAGAACAACAACCAAGCTGCAGCAGTAGGTGTTAAATTACCGGACTTCTAGAAGACGGACCCGGCAATGTGGTTCGCACAAGCTGAATCACAATGCGCACTTGCCAAGATTACCATCGACGAGACGAAATTCCATCACATCGTGGCAAAAGTTGACCAGTCTGTCAGATGTCACATTGCGGATCTTGTTGCAGCCCCTCCCGCTGAAAACAAATACGTTGCTCTCAAAACCCGGTTGGTCGCTCGATTCGCTCTGTCGCCGGAAAACCGGTTGGAACGCATGCTCAGAATGCACGAACTGGGAGATCTACGTCCTACCCATCTGCTGTCAAAAATGCAGGAACTTTCAACAGGTTTGGGAGTTGACGACAATTTGTTGAAAATGTTGTTTATCCAGCGGTTGCCTGCCTTGTCACGACGGAACACTTGCCAAACTTGCGGAAATGGCGGACAAAATGGTAGATACTGCAAGCATCCAGGCTTCAGCTGCCGTTGTAAGCGATAAGGAGGGGGAAAATTTACTCCAGGCGGAGATCGAATTTCTTGCCGTAGAAATCCGAAAATTGAAAACAGCCGACCGTTCACGTAGCCGATCCGCTTCCAGAACTCGATTTGCTTTCGGAAGACGATCGCAAGGCGAGTTATGTTGGTATCACCGAAACTATGGTCAAAATGCACACCAGTGCCGGCAGTCTTGTTCTTACGATCAAAAAAACTAGAAGCTTCCCCATCTATCTCGGCGGAGGTGGGGTCAGTATCTGGAAGCCGCCGTTTAACCATTCACGATCGCACAACTAACTATCATTTTTTAATCGATACCGGATCAGACGTGTCGATACTACCGGCTACTAAGCGTGAAAAATGCGACCGTATTGCTGTACAATCACTTCACGCGGCAAACGGGACTAGGATCAACACATACGGAACAAAATTTCTAAGCCTGGATCTTGGATTCAGGCGAAGCTTCCTTTGGAACTTTTTGATTGCTGACGTTACACTCCCGATTATTGGAGCCGATTTTATTGCACACTTCGGCATTCTTGTGGACCTCAAACATCAACGCTTAACGGACGGGAAGACTGGCTTGGGTTCCCCTGCTAATTTGATGACAACACAGCTCTACAATGTGACGACAGTAAACACAGATCATCCTTATCGGAAAATATTATTGGAGTATCGACAGATAACGCTGCCTGCTACGATGCGGTCACAGACGCAGAAAGACGTTACTCATCATATTGTTACCGAAGGGCCTCCGAAGGCATCGAAAGTTCGTCGGATGCATCCTGAAAAAGTAAAAGCTGTGAAGGAAGAATTCAGAGTCATGTGTGATTTAGGAATTTGTCAGCCATCGAGCAGTTGCTGGGCCAGCCTTTACACTGTGTGCCCAAAAAGAACGGACAATGGCGATTCGTTGGAGATTACCGTCGTTTGAATCAAGTCACAACAGTATCTCACATCCATGATTTGTTGAACTCGTTCCATGGTAAGTCAATTTATTCTACTATTGATTTAGAGAGGGCTTACCATCAAATCCCTGTCGAAGAAAACGACATTCCAAAAACGGCGGTCATTACTCCGTTTGGTTTGTTTGAGTTCACACGGATGCAATTTGGCTTGTGTGATGCTAGCCAAACGTTCCAGCGTTACATGAGTCGGATTTTTGCTGACTTGGACTTTGTAGTTGTCTTTATTGACGACATATGCATTGCTTCTTCTTCCGCTTCAGAGCATCTCGACCACCTGTGAATTGTATTCGAAAGATTGCGTCACCACGGTATGGTGAAAAACGTAGAAAAATAGCGTTTTTGGACGTACTGAGGTGGAGTTCCTGGGATACCTCGTCAGCGAGAATGGCATGAGTCCCCTTCCGACACGGGTACGAGCTGTTATTTATTTATTTATTTATTTATTATATATATTCCATCTGACCTAAGGTGGTCTTAATGAATTTGTTTATGACGGGGAAAAGCCGTTTTAATTTGGCGTAAAAACCCCGTATCTTTTGCAAAACAATACAATAAAAAACAATACAATACAATACAAAACATTGCTTTGTTGCACTTTCGTAAACATAATTAAAATAAACAGGATTACAAACGTAGAGTATAGTCAAAGTATAAAATAAGAAACATCCATAGTTCGGAGCAGTCCTCGTCGTCAATCAATTATTCTCATCAAATATCCTTCTCGTAGTATGCCATTCTGTTAGTCTGCGCTTGAATGTTGCCAAAGTACAGTTAAAGTCGAATAAAAAATACACAACGTTGAACCTAGCTGACATGAAGCGGATAGGGTCATGAAGTCCATATAATGAATTACGGGGTTCAAGCAGCAAGAAGTCCCGCTGGCGAAGCATTCGTTCAGGAGCGTAGAGGTTGAGCTGACTTAATAGCTCCGGTGAGTCAATTCCACCTGTTAGTGTATTGGCAACGAAAACAGCTTGCGCAATATTTCGCCTATGGTCCAATGTCTGTAGTCCCAGCAATCTGCATCTGTCTTCGTATCGTGGAAGGTTCAACGGGTCACGCCACGGTAGGCGACGCAGGGCATATCTCACGAATCTTCGTTGAATTGCTTCGATCCTAGCTGTCCATGTTGCCTGATATGGGCACCAAACAACAGAGTTGGATTCCAAAATCGACCGCACCAGAGCACAGTACAAAGACCGAAGGCAGAGGGGTCTTTAAATTCACTAGATATTTTAAAAAGAAACCCAGCTGTCGATTCGCTTTGCTGATAATATCGTCGTAATGCAATCGATACGTTAGTGCCGAATCCAGAGTGACACCAAGATCACGAACTTGATGAACACGTTCGAGAGGCTGGCCGTTCATTGCATAATTGTGCGTGATCGGATTGAGCTTGCGATGAAATGAAATGATGTTGCATTTGTGGATGCTTAACGTCAGCATGTTTCGGGTGCACCAACCAGCGAACCGATCTAACAACAGTTGCAGTGCATGGCAGTCCTGGATGGTTTTGATGACCATGAAGATTTTGACGTCATCAGCGTAAAACACACGGCAACCAGATGGTAGTACGGTAGAAAGCTCGTTAATGAAGAGTGAGAATAACAAAGGGCCAAGATTGCTTCCTTGTGGTACGCCGGATGAATTTGAGAATGCTTCCGAAGATTCAGATCCTATTTTAACGGTGAGCCTACGTTTTTAAGGTATGATTCAAACCAGCTGACCAGGTCCGCAGAGATACCAATTCTTCGTAGGCGTTCAAGTAGTATCCCATGGTCAACTCGATCAAAAGCAGATTTGAAATCAGTGTAAGCAGTGTCGATCTGTGCGCCAGCATCAATGTGGCGTATGCAAAACGAGGCAAACTGTATGAGATTTGTCGAGGTTGATCTCTTGGGAAAGAAACCATGCTGGTCCGTAGAGATGTAATTCTTACACGAGTTGAAAAGTACCTCGTTCATTATGATCTCGAAAACCTTTGAACAAGCACACAACGAAGTTATGCCTCTGAAATTCTCGATGTTCCGTCGATCTCCTTTTTAAACACAGGGAACATGACTGACGTCTTCCAACTTCCAGGAAATACATGCTGCTGTAATGAAATGTTGAACAGTTTCACGAGAGGGAGATTAACTCTTCGCTGCATTTTTAAGGATACATGACGGTATGCCATCAGGACTGGATGCAGAGTCTTTCAATTTATTTATTGCAGCGTTTACTTGATGGGTCGTGATCTCAAAGCTATTTAGGAAGCACACGTCCCTAGGTGTGTCTCTACAAGCGTCTGCAATTTGATGTATAGACGAAGGAGAATCAGAAAAAGCACGTCTGAAGTGAGTTGCAAATAAATTGCACTTTTCCGATGCGGATGTGGCGACTTCGTTACCCAGAAACATCTCAACGGGCAATCCATTCTCCTTCCGTTTAGTGTTAACAAACTTCCAAAATTGTCGTGGCTGTCGGCGAAGATTTTCCTGAGTGCGTATACAGTAGCGCTTATAAAGGAAACGGTTATACGTGCGATAATTAGTACTTGCACGTGCTAAATGATGCTTGGCGAAAGGGCAACGAGACTGACAGTAGGTTCGTAGTGCTCTCGATCTTAGGCGTTTGAGACGTCGTAAATGTGCATTCCCCCAAGGTGGCTTAGGAGACGGCCTACGCATTGGCACAAAATCAACCAAGTAGGTCTTCAACACGTTAGTGAAGTATTCCACAGCAACATCAATGTCTTCCGTGGTTTCCAGGATGTGCCAGTCAGTTTCACGAAGCGCTTCTTTCAATCCCTCAAAATCGGCACGACGGAAATCAAGCCCTCGGACATCCGGAATGCTTGCAAATACAATTGGCTGTGAGAGAGTTGCCGTTATAACAAAAGCGGGATGATTCGAATCAAGAAGAGAAAGTGGTTCTACAGCTTCTTCAATCTGGCATGCAGCAAGCGTTTTTTCATTCACCAGACCGAAATCCAGGATTCGAGCGTTCTGATTGTAAATGTGGTTAACTTGAAACAGACCATGCAGACTGAATCCATCGAGTAACGAAGCGCAAGCAGCAGATATATTTGACTGCAATACGTCTACGGAAGGACGATCATTACTAGGTGTGTTCCAAACAAGACCCGATTGATTATAGTCGCCAAGCAAAATAGCATGATCGTTATTTCCCAGATTTGAATGAATTGCTTCAATGGACTCGATATGGTGATTTACGCTGAGTAAATCATTCTTGCGATCGGGTGGTAGATAAATAACACCAATACTGATAGAACAGCGACGCATCCTTAACCTTACCCACAGCTGTTCCAATGAAACGTTCACTGGGGTGGGATCGACATAGCCGTTGAAATTAGTTGAGATAGCAATTAACACTCCCCCTCCACGTGATTTACGACTATTTGAATGGTTGCGATCCGTTCTGTACACGGTGTATAACTCTCCAAAAAGCTGGGCAGAGAATATTCTATCATCAAGCCACGTTTCCGTAAGAACGATGACGTCATAGTGACAAGACGAAACAGCTACGAAAACTTCATCAATTTTTGTGCGTAAGCCACGAACATTCTGGTAGTACACCGTTAATTGATGAGCACCATCTTCGGCCGGATTGTTGCAAGCAGGTATAGCTGAATTTGAATCGATCTGAAATTTGGAGCTCCTTGATTGACGTGCAGTACCATTCATGACTTCGGCTGGACATATACTAATTCTAGCATTACCTGGACAAAAGAAGTTGAATCTGGATTAGCCATAGCGCGTGAAGCCTTAGGTTCGCTGACGTGAACAGATGTCATTTCGTCCCGCTGGATGAGTGGTACGACCGGGGGTAACGTGCGTTCGGCAAGTTGGAAATCCCCCTCACCACCGAACACAGGAACGGAACGGCTTGGAAGGCTGGAACAGACAGCAGAAGGGCAGCGGATCTCGATTGTGTCGACTGGCTTGGGGGCTTCCATCAAGCTGTGTGATGTGCATTCCGTTGTCTGCATGTTTTGATGACCGGATGGGTGACGACTTGATACTTTCATTGATGAACCACCGCTGGAAACGCGATGAAATTCAGGAAGCGAAGATGTGGAAATTTTATCGTACTTGCCTGAGAGTGGTTGTTGGGAGACCCCTACACCAGACTCGACCGCAGGGCCAGAACGGCTCTGATGGCAGGAAACAGGGTGATGATGTTGGCGGAAAATAGTTGGCGCGACTGGGTCGAGCGGCTCGGGATCCCCATGGAGCGACAGGCAATGCGTTCTGGCAAACAGTAGCTGGATGCGACGTCTGAGCGTAAGAACTGACTGTCGGTCGGTACAGACAGTAAAGGATTGCCCATCGGAGTATCATTGTCGATGCAGTTGATAGTAAGTGCGACGGAGTTCAAAGAAGCGCTGGAACACGAGGATTGATCAGGTAGGGAACTGTTTCTAACGAAAACGTACTTGCCTGAGAGTGGTTTTGGGAGACCCCTACACCAGACTCGACCACAGGGCCAGAACGGCTCTGATGGCAGGAAACAGGGCGATGATGTTGATAGAAAGCAGCAGGCGCGACTGGGTCGAGTGGCTCGAGGTCCCCATGAGGTGATAGGCAGTGCGTTCTGGCAAACTGGAGCAGAGTGTGTTGCGGCGCTGATTACAGTGTGACATTGGCTTTGGGGTTAATGGAGATCCATTTCGGAAGCAGGTGTCGAAATTGCAGACCCTCCTGTTTCTCGAGATATCCGAATGGTAGGTGTATTCGTGTGAGGCTGCCATAAGTTTTTTGAGGTATGATCCTCGAACTCACGGAACATTAATCCTTTCGGCCAGGTTTCAGCATTCAATGCCATTTCACGGAACTTGGGATCGATCCCAATTTTGTATGAAATGAAACTCATGCGAGTCTTATCAGCCCCTCGTTTTACGAGCGGAACGGCTTTGATTGTTTCAATGCCCTCTAAACAATCTTTCACTAGTCTTTCGACCGCTTCCGGTTGGACACTCGGGTGGATACGAGAAAGATACACCCAAGACAGCTCAACAGGCTCAGGGACGGTTATCACGCCAGTGTCGGCCACGATCCTAGTACCGCCAAGAAGCGGCTTATTGATGGCCAGCTCTTCGTCGCGGCGCCTTTTCGGAGTAGGTTGATTAGCGACTCTAGGTCCTTGCATCATCGGTGTTAAGGGTGTCATTCGTCTTGACATCTGGGCGATTTGTTGACCTTGTTCAGCCAATTGCTTTTTTATCTCAGCGTGCACGGACTCTTGTTTTTCGGTAATTGCATTAATTGCTTCACCGAACGAAGAGACGGAAGTTTTGAATCGAGCCATCTTCATTAACTTCACGCACTCGTCGCACATCCACAAAAGATTTGGGTTTTCATGGACGATTTTGACGAATGATTTGTTCAATTTCGTTGTCTTATTGCCAGTACAATTCAGATGAACCATCCTCTCGCAGAAGGCCATGCAGGTGACAGAATCCTCCTCAACTTTTATTGGCTTTGCACAGTGATCACAGGCAGAATTCGACATGTTGCGGTGGAGATGCTCAAGCTACGTTATTCACTCGGCCACGCTAAATATACCACATCAACTGTTGCACGTCGTATGCAATGCCCTATTGCTAAAATCGCCCGTGTAGAGTTTAAACTGAACTGATATTGATCGCCTATATTGTAGTTCAGCTATTTCATATACAGGTGGCGCATCAAGCGCGAGATTCAATCACCGTTGATGGATTTGGCAACACAACACAAACTTCGGCACAATAAACGAAACTACGGTAGGCGGAAAAGTGTAACTAGAACACAAACAACAAACCGCGCGGCAAGTATACACAATTGTTTTAAAATTGCTATCGTTTAGAAACAAAATTTCACAATATTAACACTTGCTACACCAAAACTTTCATCCCGTAAAGACGAACGATGCAATTAAAAATTAAACGACACTGCTTTGGACACAACAAATCCAATTAAAGACGGATAAAAACACAAATTAGTGGCGACCCGAGAAGTAAACAAATGTTACACAGTGGATGGAACAATGAAAAAAAAGGATTATGGCCTGTTATGGCCTACGAATGTTAAGGATCTGCGCCGCTTCTTGGCGCTTATTAATGGGTACAAGCGGTTCATTCCCCATGCCACGGATATACAAGCTGAGCTGCAAAAATTAATTCCGGACAATAGGAAAAATTACTCTCGGAAGCTACAATGGACGGAGGCTACACGTATAAGTTTCGACCTGTGCAAACGTTCTCTGGCAGAATTCACGCTTCTTCATTATCCTGATTCTACAAAGGCACTTGGATTAATGATCGATGCTTCGAACACTGCCACAGGGGCTGTACTACAACAGTTAACCGGCACTGTTTGGGAACCACTAGGATTTTATTCCGAAAATGTTTCAAAATCTCTACGTTCGTACTCCATGTTTGGGCGCGAGTTAACTGCTATGAAAATGGCAGTGAAGTACTTTCGACATTTTCTTGAAGGACGTAGCTTCACTATTTTCACGGATCATCGTCCGTTAACTTTCGCGTTGGCAACTGAATCGACATCCCGATTACCGCATGAAGAGCGATACTTTAGATTTATATCGCAATTCACAACCGACATTCAGCATGTTAGCGGAAAAGACAATTTTGTTGCCGATGCACTGTTGCGTGTTGATAGTATTCTATCACCGACTTCAATTGACTACGGATCAATCAGTCGAGATCAGAAAGATGACGTGGAACTACACGCTTTAATGAAATCCGACAGTACGTCCCTGAAATTCGAAGTGAAGTCATTGCCACGGTACGGTCTCAAAATATATTGTGACATTTCAACCGGTCATCCTCGTCCGTATATCCCCAAGTTACATCGAGTAAATGTCATGACGTACTTTCATGGACTAGCGCATCCCGGTTCACGAGCTACAAGAAATCTTATAGCAGAACGTTTCGTGTGGCCTTCCATGAATGCTGATATCAACAGATTTGTAAGAAATTGTTTAAGATGTCAGCGTTCGAAGGTGCATCGTCATACTACCGCTCCTTTGGGAGATTTCGATCTTCCAAATGCTCGATTTAGGCATGTTCACATAGACCTTGTTGGGCCTCTTCCACAATCACAAGGCTATCGCTAGCTTCTTACGATGATCGATCGTTTTTCACGCTGGCCAGAAGCAGTTCCGTTCAACCGTTGTGTATCCAACAACCAAAAATACCTCTAACACGAACGTCCCCCGCCCTTCTTAGAGAGAAAAACATAAATTTAAAATGAATAAGGAGTGTATCGAATATAAGCTATCCACATACATTTGCGTTGTATGGTTTTTTATGCTCTGAACACTGCATGCTGTGCGTTTGACTGTCAGTATTCTTTTGTTTACTTGTTTGTGCGGTTCAAATTCTGTTCCTACAAGATCCGAGTTCCTCTGGTAAAGTGACCATATTCAAATCTTTTCCAAAACCTAGCTTGCGACATAGGGAACGTCCATTAATTGTGTCACACAAAAAGTGACTTTTTATACCCCCCCCCCCCCCCTTTTTCACGTTTTTTGTATGGACCTTTTTATAAGGATTTTTTTTTGTAAGGATTGTCACTCTCAAGCTCCCCCTCCCCGCTACATGCGTGACATAATTAATGGACCTTCCCATATCAAACTTTATGATTTTGCAAAACTGTGTTTTAGGAGGACATTCTGAAGATTCATGCAGGTCCTGCGGAGTCCGTGTTCCTCCGGAAAAGTGGCCATATTTATATCATTGCCAAAACCTGGCTTGCGACACATCAAACTTCATGATTGTGCAAAGCTAGGTCATGAAAATACGTTTGCAGGATTTCTAACCATATTGGCCTCTTGCAACATCCAAGTTCCTCCGGAATATATGGCCATATTTGAATGTTTTCAAAACCTGGCTTACGACACATCAAACTTTATGATTTAAAAACATAGGTCTGCGGAGGACATTTTGAGGATATCTGACCATACTGGCTACTTAGGAAGGCTCTGCGGGATCCAGATTCAGCCTGCGTGGAAAAGATAATTGATTCAAAGACAAAGTTTTGCAAACTCAAGCAGTTTGATATGTCGCGAGCCAGGTTTTGGTAACGATTTCAATATGACTACTTTCCCGGAGGAACTCGAATCCCGCACGACCTCCCTAAGTGGCCAGTATGGTCAGACACCCTCAGAATGTCCTCTGAAGACAAAGTCTTGCAAAATCAAGAAGTTTGTTGTGTCGCAGGCCAGGTTCTGGAAAAGATTTAGATAAGGCCACTTTTTCGGAAAAAATTTGGATCCCGCAGCACCTCCCTAAGTGGCCGAAGATCTAGTTTTAATAAATCATAAAGTTTGATATGTCGCAAGCTAGGGTATGGTAAGAAATTGGTTATGACCACTTTTCCGGAGGAACTTGAAATCCTGCAGCGCCACCTCAAGTGGCTAGTATAGTCCCAGTATATTTCCAAACACAAAGTTTAGCAAAATCATGAAGTTTGATGTGTCGCAAGCCAGGTTTTGATAACGATTCTAATATGGCCACTTTTCCGGAGGAACTCGGATCCCACAGGGCCTCTTTTAGTGACCAGTATGGCCAGAAATCCTCAGAATGTCCTCTGAAGATCTATTTTTGCAAAATCACGAAGATCGATGTGTTAGCAAGCCAGGTTTTGGAAAAGATTTGAATATGGCCACTTTTCCAGAGGAACTCGGATCCCACAGGGCCTCTTTTAGTGGCCAGTATGGTTATAAATCCTCAGATTGTCCTCCTCAGACCTATTTTTGGAAAATCACAAAGATCGATATGTCACAAGCCAGGTTTTGGAAAATATTTGAATATGGCCACTATTCCGGTGGAACTCGGATCCCGCAAAGCTAGTGGCCGGTATGGTCAGGAATCCTAATAATGTTATCCGCAGACCTGTTTTTACAAAATCATAAAGTTTGATATGATATATATCGTCTGAAATGAAGTTTAATATGTCGCATGCCATGTCTCATGTCCATGAGACAATTTTGAGAAAATGGTTGAGTGCCTGAATCCAAAGCTGCTGAAAGAACTCTTATCGGTTGGATAGTTCCATAGTAATGGTCATTTTAGTTTTCGTGTTAAAAATGTTTTTTTTTCAGCCTTTTGCGTAATAAAATAAATAAAAAGGCCCCTTGCTTTGCACTCATTATTTCCCTCCTACAAAGTTTTAACATCCTACTATGAAAACATAATGAAATCTCATGTCTAGTAATCGAAAAAGGCGAATTTGTTCTTTGTTGGACACATAACGGTCCGAGTTGGTTCGTTTGCTGAAAAGAAACGTTTTCTACATTTTTTTTCTGAATGTCATGACATTTTTTTTTAGCAAGAGCAAGGGGAATATGACCAAAAGGAATCGAAAAAATAAATGTTTTGTCTTTCATATGACACCGCACACACTGTCTCTTAGCAAAGAGCAAAATAAAAATAGGAAAACAGGATGTTCGAGCTATTTGCTTTTCGGCTTTTGGTCTCAAAACATTACATCTAGCTTGAAGCGGGAGGTGTTAGCAACAATTGTTAGCTTTGTCTAGTAACCATTTTTATCAGAAGTAAACCGTTTCTGAAAAATGTCAACCGTTACCATCACTGGGCACAAGTAATGTGCTCTATCTGGATTTCAAGGTTTGGTGTTCCCGAAAATATAACAACAGACCAAGGACGTCAATTTGAGTCGGAATTATTCAACGAATTGACCCAAATGTTAGGAGTTCATCATATCCGGACTACTGCATACCATCCACAGGCGAATGGAATCGTGGAAAGGTTTCACAGAACGTTGAAAGCTTCCATTATGTGCATCAACCCGAAGGATTGGTATATCGAGCTTCCGATGATCTTGCTTGGACTGCGCGTTTCATATAGAGAAGACTAAAAATGCTCGGCTGCAGATTTAGTGTACGGACAAGGCTTACGTATTCCTGGTGAATTTTTCGATTCGCCGGCTTCGACTGTTGATCGAACAGATTTTTGTAAGTTGTTGCATCGCTCCTTTGAAAATGTGAAACCGCCCACACCAAGTCGTCATGGTCATCGACAAATATTCGTAAACGCAGAATTGAATTCCTGTACGCACGTGTTCATCCGCGTGGACTCCGTAAAACGATCACTCCAACATCCATATGAGGGACCATATGAAGTGGTACAGCGAACGGATAAATACATGGATGTCGTCATATCCGGAAAAACTCAACGAATCTCGATCGACAGGATTAAGCCTGCTTTTATATATATATAACCCAGACTTGGGATATCATCCTTCGGACGACAAACGAACTAAAGTTACACCAACAGGACACCGGATTAGATTCTTGGTGTAACTGAGGGGAGCCTGTGGGATGCAAGCAAAGGCATGCATACCACCCTGGAACTTGCAGCCTTGGATAGAGCTGTGCGCGAGGAGAAAGAGTGGACGACGAGGAGAGGAAGAAGACACGACTACGAAAAGCAGAGAGAGACGATTCGTGAACGCCATCGCGTGTGTTTTTATTTAGAATAAAAGGAAGTTTGCTATTTTCGTAATAAACGTGATAGTTTTATTAATCGGATCGAAACACCACCATCTTAAAGCTATATTTTGTTAGTTATACACTTGCTTAGATACGTTTAACAAAACGTTTGATAGTATGTATCACGAAAAACTATACAACTCATTTTGAAGGATGGAACTTCGTCCAATTCGATCGAATTTTTATTAAATGCAGTCTTCGTACGGTTTTTTTTCCTGTTTTGACGACTTAAGGCACTGCCAACTGTATTCGCTTTTCCCAACAGAAAATTTCACAAAATAAATTAAGCTAAAACTGTTTTGAAACATGAAAATTGTGGAAAAAATGTGGACTTTTTTTAAAAATAAAAGTTGCGCCAAAAGTGCAATTTTTTTAAACTTTTTTTTTATTTCATCTACTAACTGTAAATGTTATTAATGTAATTTTTTTGATTTAGCAGGTTTCAGATCGAAACTGCGACCAGGAGAGCCGGTACAAGCAAAATGCAACGACTTTTTCAGCGTACAACGGCCACCATTTTGTTGAAAAAAAAAATTGAAAAAATATATTTTTGAATAGGGAAGCGGAACCTATTCTCACCATAGTACATATATCCATCACATTCTGCAGCTATCCAACTTCAAACGTAAAAAGATGTTTAATTTCTCCAATAAATGGACGCAGTAACCAAGAATATATAATCCTGGCAAATAAAATTAGATCTTGAATATAATTAAGATCTACAAAAACGTTTCGGAGACTTCAATTTCGTAAAAATAATGAGCACTCAGATTTTCAACACAATTGCTTACCTTTGAACTAAAAATTCGTCGTATTGATCTAACTGTACTAGGCAATATACTCGAGCCAGACTCCAAGTTTTCTCTTTAATTGCACTATATCCTTACACATTTTCGATGCGTAATTGCACAAACCATAAAAATCACACTTATTACACTAGCCACACTAGAATCTACGAATACTTGATAAAATACTAAAAAACTATGGGATTAATTTTCACAATAATATAAATACGCTTGCACCTATTCTGAACCGTGTTTACAATCTACGTAATCGCTTGGTGTTGCACTGCTCACATACTGTATAGCATACACATCAACGCTAGTGTGCGTGTTCAATCATTCATAGAGCATTTTATGCCCCGCGTTGTGGTGAGTCTTGTTGTCAATATTCTCATAGGAGAATAACAAACAAACCCTTTCATATTGTCTTGGTTATATTCATGCTACCTAGTGTACCTGTATTAGTAGAGTGACGACACTTTCAAAATTGGAACCGAAATTTTCTGTCAGTGTCATTCCAATCGAGCAGGCGACCTGTCAAACGCGTGTGAAGAAAAAATAATGAAAACAAGTATTGTGCTGTTGTTAATGTCAAAGCTGTTTTTCGCTTCAGACATTCTGCTTTTTACTCAATTACAGTAAGTATTTATTGTATAATTGTTGATAATATAATGTTTTTTCATGAAAAAAATAGCATTCGCAGGAGAATTTTCTGCATATGGACCAGCGATAAATTCCATCGAGATTATCATCAAGATGTTAATGTTGTGCCAATGAATCAATTGCGGAAGTTTTTGGATTGCATCGTCCGTGATGAGTCCCGGAGTATTGAATTGAATGCAGACATGGATGGTGAATTTGATGTAAATATTCTGAGTGAAATGTATCGCTTTGCAGCTGCCACTTCAAGCAATGTTTCAAGTTAGGGTAAGTGAATCAATTAGAGCAACATGTTCTTTTATGTGAGCTTGTAAGGGAAACAGAAACATGCGTTACTGTTAAGTGAGTTTCGTGTGTATTATGCTGTGTTAATAATATTGAACGTGAAATAAAGTAACAAAGTTGAGTGGTATTCAGTCATCAAAGTTTATTGGTTTTCATTTTTGTAAAGCAATTTTTACTTGGAGTTTATCACAACAAATACCCACCTGGATTTATATCGTTACATTGCCATAGATCTACTGTCTATTTTATTTTGTGAACCTTTATCGGTTGATCATCAAATATCATCAAACGAAAAAGAAGAAATCTAACTAGGTGAATTGAAGACTGAACGCGATGCAATAAAATATCAACAACGTTCTGAGCTTTGCAAAAAGTCACTTGAAAGTTAAAACAATTTCAGTGTTGTCAACTCAAAGCATCAGGGGTGCCAAATTTGTTATTTTCACAGGGATGACATGGCGTCACTCTATTAATACAGGCACACTAATGCTACCCAACACACGTGAAGTGCTGTCAAATGATCTACTTCATTTTTGGGTGTAGTAGTGAATAGCGTTAACTTTTTTGTATTTTTTCCTTGATTAAAATCAGTACGATTAACATATGTACACAGATGGGATTAATGTTTTTCGTCATATTATTAATATAGGTACATAGCAGTTTCAACTTTTCTGTATTAAATTGGAAGAAAATTATCAGAATCGAATGTTTTGTGTGTTGCTAAACGATTAACGGTAAATCTAATCTAATCTAATCTAATACAAACGCAGCCAGTACGAGAAAGCATCCTGGAAATAATTGAGTTAGATGACGCCCAATTATTCTTTTTGTCTATATTGAGGCTTGCAGCATATCAAGGACATGATACAAGCATCAAAGCGGCCAGGCCTACTGCGTTGCATTAACCGCAAAAGATGATTCTAAAAAATGAGTTGAATTCAAATGAATAGATTTGAACCACAACGCATTTTTTGAATCTACAGGGGAGGAAGGATGCGTGGACATACCGTACCATACGCTCCGAGGTTAAAATAATAAAATGTTATTTAAATAAATCCAAGTAATGATAAAAATGGTAATGATAGTAATAAAAAGTAATAAAAATGTAAAATCAACATGGAATATAGAATAGTATATAAAATATAGTGAAGGGATTTTCTTATGGAAAATGATGACAACAATTACACATGTCTCCAGATTGTTGTACCGCTGCAATTGTAGAAGTATTTGCGTATCTATTATGGACCTAAAAGCTTAGACAATGTATGATAGCCACGAGAAATTTTTTATAAAATTACTTTTCAAAACTTGGAAACTCCATGGATGACCTGAACTTATATATAAAAAATAGTATATTTAAAATGTCGATATACTGTTCCATTTCCTTGCATCCACCAATGCTATCTAATCTAATAATGGAAACGCAGCCAGTTCGAGAAAGCATCGTGGAAAAAACTGGGCTATATGACGTCGACTTATTTTTGCTTTCAATATTGATGCTTGCAGCATGTCAATGACTCAAAACAAGCGTCAAAGCGGCCAGGCCCCCTACGTAACATCAACCGCAAAAAAGAAACTATAAAACGAGCTGGATTCAAACAAATAAACCTGAACCGCAACGCATTCCTAGAATCTACAGGACAGGAAGAATGAGTGGACACATGGTATCATACGCTCCGAGCCATGCCAAGTAAAATATAATGCTTTTATGCATCCTGGAGCATAACAGAAACCGTCAAATACTTGAATTTTGAACAACATATAGCATATAATGGAAGGATCGCATTTGTTATGTACAGTAAAAATGAAATGACTAGGAATATATTGTTTTGTCAATCTTATTTAAACTTAGACTTCGGTTATTCCATGCTTTACCGATTGGCTAAGGGAAGACCATATGTTATGTAACTTCAAATACGAAAAAAAAAATGTTAATAATCAATATGCAATGCTGAAAATAAAAGAAATATAAATTATTGCTGAAATGAGACTCTAATTCTTCTCATGGTGCTTCTTCCTCCTGTCACATGGTTTTTTCAGCAGTCATTATATCTACACAGATAAAAAGAAACATTGAATTTTATGCGTTTTCTAATGCACATAAATGGAATGCTAGATTTGGCAGAAATTAATGGGATTATTCATGTAAATTGAGGTCAGATAACGCCTGCATCTAGCCTTTTGTATGACAGATTACAAACATTTTTGTATGTTGTATGGATGATTGCATACAACTTCGCTGTTTACGCCTCTTTTAGGTTGAAATTAAACGAGAGGAAATTTTACGCGCTTGTTAAAATTAATTATTTTTTCTGTGTACAGAGCACGCTGATGTTATAAGCTTAGGGAACGTCCATTAATTACGTCACTCAAAAAATGACTTTTTATAAACCCCCTTCCCCTATTGTCACGTTTTTTGTATGGACCTTCAAATTTTTTGTATGGATCGTCACGTTTTCCCAAACCCCCCTCCCCCTTACTGTGTGACATAATTAATGGACCTTCCCTTAATGAAAATGGAAAATATATAATATAATTTCAAGGTACACATTCCATTGGCGGGTGATCCATTATTCAATAGCGTTAATTGGATTAATACGTTTGCGTTATTTGTCAAGACAGATTCGGGATTCGCTATTGCCGTTGTCAATTTAGACCGTAACGGGCACGGGTCGAGGCGTTTTTGTATGTTGGGTGAATAAGTCACCTAGCCTAGCTGACTATTTAGTTCCAACTCAAACAAGGTACATCCTGGGCACGGTGCGAAGAGAACCTGGAAAAATGAGACTCCTGCCAGGTGTATCTGTGACATACGTTTAAGGAATCCGGATGCCGCAAAAAGTATTCCGACTAAGAGTCACTCCTCATCACCAATGTCACCAAAGAAATAAAAGCAAAAAGGAAACAAATTTATGAGAAAAGAGTAACGTAAATATTCACCCAACTTTTCGAATAAAGCAAAACAATTGAGAGGAAAGCTACGCTGCTGGATCATCAAAGCTTATTGCAAAAATGATTCTATTTTGAAATATTCCGCGGAGCGAGAATAAAAAATAATGCGTCTCTATGGCAACTATGGAATATGGAGCAATGGGCAAGAACATTGAAATATAATATTAACTATTCAATGGACGTTTACTTATCTTGATGGCGCTTCTTCGTCTCGATTCAGAAATTGTACAGGAATCTGACCATACAAAGTCCACCAGCACCACACTTTTGAGTTCAATTCTAGAAACGAAACTTCTCCAGTTTTGCTGAAAACGTGCTCCTAACCATATCGGTACCACATTTCATACGGAAACACTTTTACAAAATCGGACTTTCTATGAAATTATTACACCCTGGATTTTTTTTTAAATTCTAGATGAGCTAGTCTATCCGAACAGCATTCGCAAATTCACACCGATTTATAACGAACAATAAAAACGTGACAGCTCACGCAAAACACAACCGTCCGCGGGTAGCGCTTGCTGCGATTCTGCTAAACGATTAACGGTAAATGGACGAATATTGGATGTTATAAGCTTAGGGAACGTCCATTAATTACGTCACTCAAAAAATGACTTTTTATAAACCCCCCTTCCCCTATTGTCACGTTTTTTGTATGGACCTTCAAATTTTTTTGTATGGATCGTCACGTTTTCCCAAACCCCCCCTCCCCCCTTACTGTGTGACATAATTAATGGACCTTCCCTTAATGAAAATGGAAAATATATAATATAATTTCAAGGTACACATTCCATTGGCGGGTGATCCATTATTCAATAGCGTTAATTGGATTAATACGTTTGCGTTATTTGTCAAGACAGATTCGGGATTCGCTATTGCCGTTGTCAATTTAGACCGTAACGGGCACGGGTCGAGGCGTTTTTGTATGTTGGGTGAATAAGTCACCTAGCCTAGCTGACTATTTAGTTCCAACTCAAACAAGGTACATCCTGGGCACGGTGCGAAGAGAACCTGGAAAAATGAGACTCCTGCCAGGTGTATCTGTGACATACGTTTAAGGAATCCGGATGCCGCAAAAAGTATTCCGACTAAGAGTCACTCCTCATCACCAATGTCACCAAAGAAATAAAAGCAAAAAGGAAACAAATTTATGAGAAAAGAGTAACGTAAATATTCACCCAACTTTTCGAATAAAGCAAAACAATTGAGAGGAAAGCTACGCTGCTGGATCATCAAAGCTTATTGCAAAAATGATTCTATTTTGAAATATTCCGCGGAGCGAGAATAAAAAATAATGCGTCTCTATGGCAACTATGGAATATGGAGCAATGGGCAAGAACATTGAAATATAATATTAACTATTCAATGGACGTTTACTTATCTTGATGGCGCTTCTTCGTCTCGATTCAGAAATTGTACAGGAATCTGACCATACAAAGTCCACCAGCACCACACTTTTGAGTTCAATTCTAGAAACGAAACTTCTCCAGTTTTGCTGAAAACGTGCTCCTAACCATATCGGTACCACATTTCATACGGAAACACTTTTACAAAATCGGACTTTCTATGAAATTATTACACCCTGGATTTTTTTTTAAATTCTAGATGAGCTAGTCTATCCGAACAGCATTCGCAAATTCACACCGATTTATAACGAACAATAAAAACGTGACAGCTCACGCAAAACACAACCGTCCGCGGGTAGCGCTTGCTGCGATTCTGCTAAACGATTAACGGTAAATGGACGAATAAATTGTGAATAACTTGTGTACTGCCATGAAACGCATATCAGTCCCATCTTTGCTTGATTTCCTATTCATATGGGACTGATATGCGTTTCACGGCAGTGTACTCAGTGTTCGGTATTCAGTGCATATTCACCGATTTCCTCTGGAGGTCCGCTTATTGAGCTCAATATAGGTACCGCTTCCCTACTACATGGGTAGACTTATAATTGTAAATAAGTTTCGAATGATTTGAGTTAAAAATATTAGTTAAAACTCAGATTTTTAACTCAAATCAATCGAAACTTATTTACAATTATAAGTCTACCCATGTAGTATTCAAAAATATATTTTTTCAATTTTTTTTTCAACAAAATGGCGGCCGTTAGAGTACGTTAAAAAAGTCGTTGCATTTTGCTTGTACCGGCTCTCCTGGTCGCAGTTTCGATCTGAAACCTGCTACCTCAAAAAAAAAAATACATTAATAACATTTACAGTTAGTAGATGAAATGAAAAAAAAGTTAAAAAAAAAATTGCACTTTTGGCGCAACTTTTATTTTTAAAAAAAGTCCACATTTTTTCCACAATTTTATCACATTTTTCCGTATTCAATAATAAAATATTACAACAATTTTTAATTCATATAGAAGGTAATAATATAATAAAGAAATCCTATAAGTTTCAGCATAATCGAATAATAAGTTTTCGAGGGCAGCCCTAAGTTTGCGACTGCAAAACTAAAGAAATAATCTATAGAAAATTGAAAGTCGTTCCATAAAAAACGTAGATTCTGTTAAAACCCCATAAAAATAGAAAATGATCCAAAAAATGTATCAATGTGATTCATAATGTAATTGCAATTTAGCAATTAAATTTCAAAAATGTACCGTTATATAGGAAATGATCGAAAAAAATTGCAACAAATAACGTTACGTAAAATTTAGTTTGAAACTGACTGGGCACGATCAGCTGAATTTTATTAAAGAATTAGTAGGGAATAAGACATTGAACGGAAAGTTTCCTTTCTCCATAGTACTTGTAATTCGTAATAATAATTTCAAATATTTTTCTGATAATTTCTTATCAAATGTGCTGTTCAGGACATGATTTAAATTTTTTAACAATAGGAGAGCAAAAATAACAAAATTAGCATCATGTTACTGAATCTGAATAGTGGCGCATCTAGGGTTCAATTTCCCAATCTTTATGGATTTTTTTTAAATAGTCCCCAAAACTTAAAAAATAACTCAGTATCACGAGTTCAAGTCTGGGATTGAGCAAAGTCAAATTTTGGTACTGTATAGTTTATAAAAAGTTCTTTCAAACATAAGGAGAAACATCAAAACCACAAGTTATGAATTACCTCTTTTAATGACTGCTAAGAATAAACAATAAAAGCAAAAGACAACCTTTCTAAGTTAACTCAACACATTTTGGTGAACGTTAGATAGAGTTCTTGAATAAACTCTTCTGTAAACCATTGTTAGACCCGTATCGCTGGTAGATCACCTTTTCGTGGTGCGTTACGGGTATCACATCTACCACCGAACCGTGAGACACTCTAATCGACACCAGCAAAATAGCTCCGAACTACAGCAGTTAGCGTTTTAGTCTTGTGTGTATTGTTTTGTTTGTGATTTTTAGTCTCAAAAATCGTGAAGTTATAATCAACCTAACCTATAAATCATATGTAAAAGGACTCCCTCCAGTTTCACCTTAAGCGAAAATAATCAAAGAATCGTTATTTTGTCAAAATCAGTTCGAGAATAAACATGTTTTACATCGTGGCGTTGGGAAAAAAAATGCTTGTCTCTAATTTCCCGAGTACCTCACACTACCACGATCGCAACCTGATCATACCATCTTTCTCGTTGCGAACCTCTGCGTCTTGTTCCGGTCAGATTCAAGACTACACAATCAGATTATTTTACAGAAACTTGTAAAATTTTACCAAATTCTCAACAGCTGAACGTTCGGTAATCAGATTTCACGGATTTCGGTAAACTTTGACCGAAATCCGGTAATTTTTTAAAAGATACCTGTAAAATTTCACTGAAATCCGTAAAATCGGATTACTGAACGTTTAGCTGTCGAGAATTCGGTAAAAGTTTACAGATTTCTGTAAGAAAATCTAAGTGTGTACCAGACTACGTTACTGGATTGTTCAAGTGCTCTGAAAAACCCACTAGATCGTCTGTTCAAAAGTGCTTGCGGGCGCTTGTGCCACCGACAAACCGACATGAAAGTCAACCTTCACTATTGATGAAGAATCCATAACGACCGATTCAAATGTGCAGCGATCGCATTTGTCAAAACCTAAAGAACAATTTTATCTAGATCAAATAAATGTGTCCAGGATTGCTAAGACATGAACCTTCTTATCAAGTTCCCAAGCGTGTTCGTGGCTTCAATAAGCGTTATCAGCGAACACGAAGATAGATGTCAGTAATATGTTTTGAACAAAAATATTAAGACATTTTCTATTGTCATTCATGTCGGTTTGTCGGTGCTTGTGCACTGCTTTAGCTCAGAGCTATTTTGCTGGTGTAAATTAGGGTGTCCCAAAAAATCAGTTTTTGATTCTAACTTTTTAGTTTCGATTGTTTGGAAAAAAATTAACTTCAGACGAAGTGTAGAGAAAAATATGATGCATGTTTTTGCTAACTAAGTATTTAGGTATATCATATTGTTCAAAAGTTAGGGTAAATTTTAACGAGAAACATGTCCGAGAAGAAAAATAGCTCTACCATGGTCAAATGAAGAGCTAGAAAAATAGTGTCTTGAACAAAGTTGCTTGAAATTATATTACCTACAAATTTATTTTAACCGTCACCCTTATATTGTGTTTATTTCAAAAGTTTGCAACAGCGGTCAAATTTGGAACTACAAAATTATCACCACAAGATGGACAACTTGTTTAAATACAACTTTGTAGAAAGCATCATGATTCGGAAACGTAACCCTTAGGAGTTATTAATTTCACCGTGAAAAAGGCTTTTTCGAACTTGAAAATTTCAAAAATATGTAGCTCAAAAACGAAAAAGACTCTTCCCTGATTTTTATATATATATATATATATATATACATATATATATATATATATATATATATATATATATATATATATATATATATATATATATATATATATATATATATATATATATATATATATATATATATATATATATATATATATATACATATATATATATATATATATATATATATATATAAATATATATATATATATATATATATATATATATATTTTTTTTTATATATATATATATCATTTAAAAATGTTTTCAAGAAAAAATATAAAAAGCAGTAAGAAAATTCCCGATACTAACCATGAAATATAATGATCATTTTTTAAATTCAAATGCAAGCCTTTGTTCGGTATACAAGTTTATGATACCGGTTCAGTGATCGCAGCAAGCCGCGCTTGGAAGCTGACGTGTTTTGTTTTTGCTGCGTCGTTTTCGCGGAAAATAAAATCAAAAATATATTCGAAATTCAACCTAAACGAACAGTGAAATCATGAAATCTCCACGTGTTTTGTGTGAGATGTAGCGAAATTAATCGATTCCGTGCAAACATTTGTGATGGTCGGTAGTTTTTCCGTTTTTTTTGTTTTATGAGCTTCGCCCCCGTACCCGGAGGAAAAGTTAATAGCAGCTTCGTTGTGTTTGTTAGTGCTGTTAGTATTGTGCCACGCAACCATAAATGATTAAATTCGAGTATTTTTCGGCTTTTTCGCGAGTGACATGATAATTATAAGCAGTTTAGAAGTCGATATAGAGTCGCCTCATAGCGGGGGATTTTGATTGTTGGCAGTGTGTGGGGAGAGAAAAATGAAAACCAGTGCAATGTAGAAAACGGCTATTTGCTGGTCAGAAGCAAAAACCGAAACTAACGCGCATGCGCGCGTGAGTGACTGGCCAGATGCACTCACTCACCACATGGTGTACAGATGGAGAGCTGTGAAGTTTTTTTTTTTTTTCATTGAACAATGATTGTGATTTTTCAATATTTTGATTTTTTGTGATAAATTTTCTCGGAAGTGTTTTTTACCCGAGATTTTCATTGTGCGCGAAGTACTTATTGTATTCACGCTGTTCCTTTCGAAAAGGATGATGTGAAAATATTTGCCGAATAGCACAGTGATACTTCTGTAGAGACATAAATGCATCCTTTAGCATCACAGGGTGGCCGTCCAAATAAAGACTGAAGATCAGCAACAATATCCGGTGAGATCTTTCTGAATCTGAACGATACTGCTAAATACGTGCCATCATCAAAACAATATGATTTGATGATGGAAGTGTATGCACAGTACCTATATCCATTTGACGTTTGTACTGTGTTTATGCGGGGCTTGTTGTAAGTGAAAGTGACCTCGGAATGGACGTGAGTAACCAGGCATTCTGAAATGGGTCACTGGAACGCAACAGAGCTTTCACCTTCCATTTCCCGGGCTAAAAGTGTTTGTCGAGTCGACAACAGTTCGCTTAACTGCAAACATTTTTCTTCCATAAAATCACTGCCACGGTGGGCGTTGGATTGTATATACACACACACACACACACACACACACACACACACACACACACACACACACACACACACACACACACACACACACACACACACACACAAGTTTAAGATATCGGTTCAGTGTTTCTAAAGATATGAATTTGAAACAATAAGAATTAGGAAATTCAGCTATAAAAAGTGCGTTTCAAAAGGTAATAAATAAACATCACTGGTTTTTAATAAGTTATGAAAAGCGGTTCAAAATTTCAGCAAATTTGTGATTAGGTTTATATTTTTCTTCAAAGTCATGAGCATGAGCATGATTGACCGCCCGAGGTTGCTACACAGTTATTGCCAGATCAGCTGTTATTACACAAATAACCAAAGAATGATGCTTGGGACTAGCATGCATCCTCAATGTGTAAAAACTGGTGATCTTAAACTAAGGCTACCGGCGTCGGCCTCGCCCGAATTCAGGTCAAGTAGGGAATGGGTAGGAATATGTTGGCGTGATACTCGCTTTGTTGGAAGCCGTGTACACCTCTGCACTTCCACGAGAAATCACTGGGATGTTGGATAAAATGGTTGGGTTTGCAGCCGGATCCGTTTTGGTAAACGGTATGCTGAATTCAACTGACGTAGGCAGAGAATAAGATATTTAACTATGTTCTCGATTTATTCTCTGTACAGAGATGCACATTAAAGCTATTCAAATATTGGCACCGATTTAAACCAACAGTAATGATGCTGTTGGGGCCACTCACAAGTGTGAGTGGTTTATTTCAGTAGAACACAAAAATACGTAGAAACATCGAGTTTGAGGATCGATTCTACCCAACAGTAAGGATGCAGTTGGGGCCACTCACAAGTGTGGGTGGTTTATTTCAATGGAATACAAGAATACGTTAAGAACATCGAGTTTGAGGACCGATTTAAACCAACAGTTAGGATGCTGTTGGGGCCAGTCACAGGTGTGTGTGGTTTATTTCAGTGGAATACAAAAAAACGTCGAAACATAGAGTTTGAGAACCGATTCTACGCAACAGTAAAGATGCAGCTGGGGCCACTCACCAGTGTGTGTGGTTTATTTCAATAGACCACAGAAATACGTCAAAATTCCGAGTTTTAAGACCGATCTCTCATCCAGCCTTAACCTTGTCTGACACAATGCAGACCCCCAACCCCTCTTTTGTATTGAACGTATGCATGTAATGTACGTAACATAACATAACACATGCAGCAACAAAACACATCTGACATCCAGCTACCCAAGTAACCAGAAGCATTATATTATTGCACTTATTCAACCCAAAATCAACATCGGTAATGCGGGATCGCACCAATTCAACAGTTGTCAAGTAATGAAGCTTTAAATTAGCTTAAGAATTTAGTGTTGCATTACCAATGCAATAATACTTGTTGAGGGAATTTTTCGGAAGCTCTTTGCAGCACGCAGGGGTTAGATGTATGACGAGCTCAAAGCTATATTTATGGGAAAAATTGTTATAAAGGGCGTTTTACAAAATAATACAACTTACAATTGGTCTTCTCGTACAAATTCTCCTCGTATAAACTTACTTCTCCTATTCTCCTCGTATAAACTTTAATTGGTCTCCTCGTGTAAACTTTAATGTCTCCTCGTGTAAACTTTAATGTGGTATGCAACTAAATTAATCCAGAAAAACTAGCGGAAATAATAATGCCTTGCTGTCAAATGGGTTTCAATAGGCCTGTCAAGAAGTGATGTAGCTAAGTTGCGCACGGTTGGATGAAGTCAGTCGACAGTGGCGAAGGTTACACCCAACATCCTTCGACCCGTAATGCTGGTGCAGCGATTCCGGTAATGCAGCGTTACTCCTCAGCTCCATTGTTGACTGATGTCTGGATATCTAGAACGGCGATCTTCGTCACCGGTCGGCGTAGCACTCCTCCTGTAGTCTTCACCAGGGCTTGCCTGGCCCGTCCGTCGCGTCCCTTCACAACTGAAAGGATGCGTCCTCGTAGCCATCCGTTCCGCCTCGATTCGTCGACAATAACGACCGGGTCTCCATCCTCTGGTTCCTTGGCTTCCTCGAACCATTTGGTACGCTTGCAGATTGTCGGGAGGTATTCCCGTACCCAGCGACGCCAAAACTGGTCAACCAGGCTTCTTGTTAGCTTCCAGTTGGTTCTGAGGCACTCTGGATGTGCAGGGATGGTTTGTGGAGGCTGCGCGGCTCCCTGCGAGTTCAGAAGCAGGAAATGATTGGGTGTTAATGCGTCTTGCGCTTCTGACTCGATGGAGACGAACGTCAAAGGACGCGAGTTGACGATTCCTTCTGCCTCGATCATCAGTGTAAGAAGCGTTTCGTCATCGGGGTTCCTGGTGGTGCTTAATGTGGCGAAGGCAGTCTTGACCGACCTAACGAGTCGCTCCCACGATCCTCCCATATGCGGGGCGGCTGGAGGATTGAAGATCCATTTGGTGGTTGCGTTAGTGAAAGTCGATGATAGTTGCTGGTTCATTTCTGCTATCTGCTGCTGCAACTCGCGGCTAGCTCCAACGAAGTTTGTACCGTTATCGCTTCTTATCTCCAAGGGTGATCCGCGCCGTACCAGAAATCGACGAATTGCCATCTTGCATGCTTCCGTGGACAGGGAGTGCACTATCTCTAGGTGCACTGCTCGGATGGTAAGGCAAGTAAACAGTGCCACCCATCTCTTAACTAGAGAACGTCCAACTTTGACCATCATAGGACCAAAATAGTCGAGGCCAACGAACGTGAACGGCCGGATGTACGGACTAAGTCTCGCTTCCGGAAGCGGCGCTTCACGTGGACATGATGGTTTGGCCTTTGACACTCTGCACCACATGCAGAGCTTTGCTATATTCCGTACGAGCGCACGGAGACAGGGCACGTAGAACCGCTGACGCACTTCGTTGATGACCGTTTCCCGATTTGCATGGAGGTATCGTCGATGGTACCAGTCGACAATCAGGTTCGTTAAGCGGTGTCCCTTCGGAAGAATTACGGGAAATTTCGTATCGTATGGCACGAAGATTGCCCCATTGATACGCGTATCCATTCGAATCACTCCACATTCGTCAATGAACGGCGATAGCTTGTAGATCCGGCAGGTGCGATCAATCTCTGACTGGGCGCCATCTTTTGATTTCTTGAGTATCATCCACTCTTCTGGAAACGACGATCGTTGAGTCAGCCGCCAAAGAGCACTCTCGGCCCGTGCAAGTTGTTCTCTGCTAGGGTGGGAGGTCGATCTCTGTTGTTTCGTTCGCTTCCGTCGACAGTTATCCACGAAGCGGAATAGGTACGCAACTGTTCGCCAGAGTCTCTCATACTTAGAAAAGCGATTCAAGTCGATGATCTCCTCTTGCAGATCGTTCAAATCGACCAGGCAAGGTCGAATTTCCTCTTCGGTGATTTCTGGGTCTGCTTGTCGCGGCCACAGAGCCTCCGGGCATCTCAGGAACTCCGGTCCTTTGAACCATCGACCGTCGGGCTTCAAGTATGGTTTGTTGCGCCATTTTGTACCGTCATCTGCAGAGTTGAGCCCCGATGGTACGTACTTCCACTCCTCGGGATTGGATTTGGTCAGAATTTCTCCAATTCTACAAGCAACGAACTGTCTGTAGCGGCGATGATCGTAATGTATCCAGGAAAGCACGGTTTTGGAATCTGTCCAGAATACTTTACGTTTAATTGGAAGGCTGTGGTCACTGCATAACGTTTTCATAGGCCTGCACCCTATCAGTGCCGCTTGGAGTTCGAGTCTCGGGATCGAGAGAGTTTTTAACGGCGCTACCTTGGCCTTGGCAGATACGAGAGCACTATTCCAATTCCAATTCACCATTGATAACAGCTCGAAAGTAAGCGACGCACGCATATGCTGTTTCGCTGCCATCTACAAAAACGTGTAGCTGAAGGTCTTCGATAGCTTCTGACGATACGCCCGGGAAATACGCGCGTGGTACTTGAATGATTCCTAACTCTTTAAACATTCCAGCCCAATCCCGCCATCGTCCCATAATTGCGCCCTCCACTTCATCGTCCCAACCGGCCTTCGTACGCCAGATATCCTGAATAATTACACGTCCATGAATCAGAAAATGAGAGAGAAGGCCTAATGGGTCGAACTGGCTCATTACGTAGCGCAAAATACTTCGCTTCGTAGGGATAACTGCTTCCACGTCAACATTACTGGGAAACACGAACACATCCTCTTCTGCATTCCATTGCATTCCAAGCACTCGTTGCTGAGAAATCAGCTTCCCCGACCCGTCGGAGCACTTCGGATGAGTTGGACAACCAGTTTCGGATGATGAAGCCGCCTTGTCTATGCACTAGTTTCACCTCATCTACGACCTGGCAAGCTTCTTCCTCGCTGTCGAAACTCTGCAAATAGTCGTCGACGTAGTGGCGACGTTGGATTGCTTCTGCTGCTCTAGGATACTGCTCTGCGTGTTCGGCGGCATTCAGATTCTTGACGAATTGTGCCGAGCATGGTGAGCACGAAAGTTGCCACGTCGATTACGAAAGTTCGCACTCCTTCACCCGTTTCTCCGAACCAGACAAATAACTGGCTGAAACGATCCTCTCGTCGCATCTTAAGTTGATGGAACATTTCCTTTATGTCTCCTACAACTGCAATCCTCCGTTCTCGAAAGCCATATAGAACTTCTGGTAGGGGTACTACTAGATCTGGTCCTTTCAGCAGCATACTGTTGAGGGAGACTCCGTCCACAGTAGCTGCTGCGTCCCACACTATGCGGATCTTATTTGGTTTGTTCGGGTTTTGTACGACGCCAACCGGAAGATACCATATCCGACGTTGATCAGCTGATTGAAGTTCATCCTCCATTGTTTCGTGGATGTATCCTTTCTCTTGATATTCCACTATCTGCTGTTTCACGCTTTTCATCACCTCCGGATTTCTTTTCAATCGTCTCTCTAAGCATTGTAGCCGTCGAACAGCCATCCCGTAGCTTTTAGGAAATTCTACATAATCGTAGCGCCATAGCAGGGCGGTTTCAAATCCATTTTCGGTCCGCTTTGTTGTACTCTCAGTATAGATCTAGCCCGCTTGTCGTCCTCGGACTCGAGGCTCCGGTCCACTGACACCCCTGTATTTTCGACCGTAAAATACTCCTTCACTAGCTCGTGTAGGTTAGTCTCCTTGTCGCATCCACAGATATGAAGATTGTAGCTGGGATATGTGGTTCCTTTTGGCACCGCTCCGTAGATCGCCCAACCGAGGCGAGTTTTGGCAGCAATTGGTTCACCTAGTTGACCCTCTCTTATTTGCTGGGTAGCGGTAAGATGAGTATGCTTCGCACCGATCAGTATACCTGGCGCTTTGGATTCGAAATCTTTTATCGGTAGTTTCCTGAGGTGCCCATAACGTTCGCTAAGCTCCTTGTACCGCAGCGTCTGCTTTGGTAACGCCAGTGATTCCACAGTCCTTACATCGTCGAGCGCGTATCGCTTCTTTCCTCCATCTCCCGCAATCTCGATTTCCACTTGCATGGAGTCTTCTTCTTCCCGAGTGATGTTGCCCGTCCAGGTCAGGCATAGACGTTTCCTTGCTCCTGCAACCTGTAGTGCATCGGCGAGGCTCTTCTCCATTAGCGTAACGGACGATCCCTCATCGATGAATGCCAGCGTATTGATAATCTGTTCCTTGTTGAAGAGCTTAACCGGTAGGATGCGAAATAATGTAGAGCTCGCAGTACGATGAGCGTTAGCACCTTCATTCTGGGTTTCTGGTTGCGGATCACTGGCTCGTAGTGGTGTTTGCCTTGGTACGAGGGTGGATTCACTGGAGTACCATGCAAGAGTGGATGATGTCGAATTTGACAACCTTGTACATTGCAGCGCACTTGAGACCGACATGGTTTCCTACCGTGTTTCCCGAGACACATTCGGCACAGGTAATGGGTATGCACAGCTTTCCAGCGATCTTCTCGATTCATCTTCTCGAAGACTTCACAGTTCTTCACTCGATGATCCGGATTCCCACAGATGAGACAGGAAATAGACGCGACAGCTTTCGGCGACTCCGATTTAGGTTTCGGTGAATCCGTTGCACTTGTTGATGCTAGATGAGCGTTGACGAAACTTTTCACCTTCTCCTCTTTCTTTAGCTTCGTCCCCTTGGAATCCATAGATAGAGACACCTCTGCCGCTGCTGATACCAAGTTCGACATATATCTACCGAACACGCGCAAGTCGACCACCTGAAACAGCCATTTAAATGTTACCCACTCCAGTTTGAGGTGAGCAGGTAACTTGTCTACTAGCTCCTGCAGTAGCACTGGGTTTGAAAGGTGTGAAACTTGATCAGCAGCTTCCAAATGGTCGCAGAAGTTCTGCACTGTCATGCCAAAGGCAATGAGCGTTTGCAGGTTTTCCGCCTTTGGTACAGGAACTTCTCGAATCTTCGAAAGCAGGGCGTAAATTATCTGCTCCGGTCGCCCATATAGCATCTGCAACGTGTGCATCACTTGCGGCACTGATGCGGGGAGCAGAAGCCGGCTGCGAACTGATTCCAAAGCGACGCCCTTCAAGCACCTTTGAAGGCGTCCAAGGTTCTCCACATCACTATACCCACAGGCTTCTGTGGATGTGTTGAAGGCACTAAAAAACATTGGCCATTCCTCCGAAATTCCGCTGAATACTGGCAGGT